>MU834289.1:0-22500 GCA_029204225.1 Diphasiastrum complanatum | reverse complement strand
TGAGTGAAAGTAATCTAAGACATATTTGTCTTATTGCATGCTAGGTAAATGTTACACGTTGTGACATTGTTTTTTCTTTTGTAACACCATAGTTATGGCCTTGTGCCAAGTTCAATACTCCATTGAAAGAGTTTGGTGTCATGCAATTCCTTCTATAGAGTTACCTGTTTTAATTTTTCCTTTTTTCTCTTATCTCAAGTTTTGTCCTATCAACTATGTCGTTTGTTGCTACCTGTTTGTTTGTTCTATTGTCGTATGGTTTGGTGTGTTTTCTTTTACAACAAATTTATTGGTGATATTTCATCGACAATTCTATTTTGATCCAACCTCTACAATTGCAGTATCACAAGGATTGTCATTTGTATCCACTTCAACAGCTTACACAAATGACTACAACAACACTCAACCAGGAAAAGAAGTAGTCCATGCACTTCATCGACAATGTTCTATTTTGAAACAAATGGAACACATTATAGGACTGCATTCGTGATCCATCAAAATATCCATCTTTCCAACAAGATGGAATATTCGCGATAACACCACCACCGCCATCATCAATAAGTAGTTGGTTTTACGTAAGTGATACAATATCCACGCTTTTGGCAGTTTGTACTAGTGATGGGCTCTCAAGTCACATCAAAGAAAAAAGCTATATGAAAACCGATGCAGGCAACGAGTGTTCCTACCAACGCCAATAACGATGCTTCATTGGACGAATGTAAATTGAGCAGTGGTCATAATCGTGTCTCAAGCATATACTACCACTGTTCTACATCATTCATTTGATCATATGCGGAGGCCAAAAGAAGTACAAGTCATCAACGAGCGAAATCCCATAGGCCTACGCTAAGTGAAGGAATCTGACGTCAATCAGACATTGAAGTTATGAGCGCACAACCTCAATGACAAAACTATTTTCAGACGCGAGCAATGATGATTCTGTGGAGAATTGTACAAAGAGCATTGGTTATAGTGGACAGATATGGAAAATCACACCAGACTCATCTCATTCCTTTTCTTTTATCCATTTGTTCCCTCATGTTCCACCATATAATACATCTTGAAGCTTCATTTCACTTCCCCCATCCTTGTCTCAAGTCCTCATTCCCCCCGATAGATCAATCTGAACTTGCTCTCATTTATCAACTATAGTACTTCATGAAGCAGACAAATCTACGACATCCACAACATACCACTGATATAGTTCAGTGCTTGAAGCAACAAAATCAATAATGTTAGAGGTTCTCAACAATGATTATGAGCCATGTCTTAAGCTCCAAAAAAAAAAAAATCGACAAGTTAACAACTTGTTGATCATTCAAATGAAAAAAAAAAAAAAAAAGGCCACATACATCTCTATACATTCGCGATTGCTTGAAGGGTTCTCGAATTCAAACAGCTGCAAGAAATGTCAAATGGAAAATCTCTGCTGACAAAAGTGCCTTCAAAAGACAGTAATGAGCAAAGGAATTTTGATCCATCCATCCACTTCCATATATCCACCTTCATCACTTCCGAGATTTTATAATCCCTTGTGTGACATTCACATCATGTCTCACAATACTAAGCTCATGTACATCATCCGTTGAATCATTTGCATGAGCAATTGGAAGCAAGTCATCAACGAGCCAACTCCAAAATTCAATCCAAATCTTCTGGAGATGCTCGTACTTCTTTAAAGTTTCATCTCCTACGGAGCAACACTTTACAAAAAGTTCCACATCTACAAGCTGCAACGACTCTTTACATTGCACTTGGTGTGGGACCGCCAAGTTCTTAACAGAGGGGATAATGTAAACTGATATTCCAAGGAATATTCTAGCCATCATGCGAAATATCTTTAAAAATACAAACAAGATAGGAATTAAACGTAGAACTTGCCCATCAAGTTTATGCTTTTACGTTATCCGTAATGGCTTAAGTTATTCAGTTTAAGTTGTCATGGGCACTACACATAGATATGTAATTTCAAGTTATGTAAAAGTTAGTCACATTTTTTTTATGCAGCGACACTTTTTTTTTTAATGTTTTTTTTCTAACTTTTTTTTTGAATAGATAGGCATATTTTGCAAATGAAGTTCTTCTCAAAAATGGACTCTTTCACTCCGCATAATTTCCTGAACACAAGTTTTTGTAGCTACTTACTTAGCTCTGTTCAGGTCGAAGATCCTCATAGTTCACATAAAATTGTGTCCTAAGTTGTATCTTGCCTCAAACAACAAAGGTGCATCCAAGACAACCACTGGTGTTCCAAAAACCCAGTGCTTAAATATTTGCCAAAATATACCAACAAGAGCAATAGTAGGTCCTAGTGCCCTGAAAATATACAACATGCCTTTTGTAAGTAAAGCTCAGCACACTATCCACTATTGACACCATAAGACCCCGAACATGGACATTCCTTTTACATATCTGTTATTGTTAGGAACTTAAGGCACAATAATCATCTGAAAAAATATGTCCATCATTTTCCAGTTATGGGCATAGTTTGTTCTTGTGGAAACTTAACAAAGGCCCCATAAGGCCCAAACTCAAACGAATGTTAAGTTCCATTCACCTTATTTGCCTATGAACCAACAAAAATCCTTAGATTCAAACTTGTAAGTTGTTAACATAGAATAGACCCACCACCATTTGCTTATAGTTAATGAACCTAAATAATAACTTACATTCAGGCAAATCAGAAAATGTTGTGATTTCAAAGGTATACAGCTAGAAAACGAGGTGGAAAGTATAGTGTTAAAAAATAAAACAAAATTTATGAACCTAATGCGAATCAATCTTCATCTGGCAGATGACTTGTCAATTGGAGACTGATAATTGTTTATGGTCATTGTGTTTTCGTATCAAAACATATATTTTTCTACAACTCAAAAAACTCTCTCACGGGCCAAATTGGCAAGTCGTGCTCCTTTGAAACCTCAAATCAATCTATGTGGTGTTAACCAGCTCAATGGAAGCGGAACTATGGCCAATGGTTGCAAATGGCTCAAGGTCACACCTTCTTTATTAGGTTTTGCATTATGTTGCAAAATTTATTTTTTTCCCTACTTCGACACCTTATGATTGGGTGCTTGTATGTCCATATGGGAACTGCAAGTGCTCTCCTACAAGCCTATACATAGGTCATCGGATAGTGATAGACGACTATTCAATCAGAGATTGATAACTATTTATGGTCATTGGCATTCTAATGCCAAAATATATGTGTTTTTACAACTCAAAAAATTGTCTCACAGGGCCCAAATCGCCTATATGCTTTAAAACGAATTGGATTTATGGGTATGAGATGTCAAAATAGTTTGTGGAAGTCGAGTGGGTCTATCTGTGAGTTCCGTTGGGGGCCAAGAATTCAATAGCCTCAAACAATTGTTGGTGGCTTGGCATTCTGGTTACCATAGGTTGAAACCGTAGGAACAGTACCTAGGTTGGCCAACTACGGTTTCCACCCAGAGTAGAATTTTGTTGTTTCTAGCCACGGTCTTCATAACAAGTATTGCATTGGCCCATGCATTCAAGGTTGATAATAATTTTCTACATTCACTAGTCGAGACTGACATAACATGAAGCGGAGGTCCAATGAAATGTCTACATAAACTTGCATGCCCTTATCCAAAGGCACCTACCCTTAATCATAAGAGTACCCCTTATCCAAGGGTAACTTGCCATTTAGCCCCCAGCACTAAATGGACATAAAGAGGTCACTGAAGTACTGCTATTTACATAGGCATTGGAATTCATATAAAGGAATCATAGCCTTGGTCGTCAAGTTTATGATTCCATGTAGTTATTAAAAGCTGAAATAAGACTAGTTAGACAAAAAACGGTTGCTTGGAAGAAGGTCAAGATAGGGGTCTATTAATGAAATAGCAAGTAAATTCAAGAAAATGATTCAGATTTTTGTAGATAACCAAAATGAGGCAAGAAAGAGTTTGCAGACGTTGCACAGAATTAAGGCTTTGCCATCACTCTCTTTGGAGATAATGAAGGATCTTGTGAATGATTGTACTGGGTAGACTTATGATAGGTCCAACATTGAGAATTGGCTTCAACAAGGACACACAATATGCCTCATTACCATTTTATATTTGCATGATCTATCTATAATCCCCAACCTAATTGTCCGCCACCAAATACAATTCTAGCTGGCAGAATAACCCACTTATTATACTAAAGTACTATGGAAACTATCATTGATCTTCCCAAACATTTTGTAGATAGGAAACAGATACTCCTTCTTATGTGGAGTATCACCAGGGGTTATAATTTGAAGTCTGTATTTCATAATCTAAAATTAGTTGCAAAAAGTGATCAAAACATATTACATATAGTTGAGACTAGAGATGGACTCTTCTATAATTTAGTCCTTTGTCTTTTTCTCCCAAATTGAACTCTATTTGGTTTGTTAAATTTTTTTTGATCTATTTGCTGCTATGTATCCACCTTTTTTATTGTGGTTTGTTGTTCCCTATACTCTGTTTTTTAATGATTTGCTACTCTCTAGTCCCTTCTTCTTTCCCAATGCTTTGTGTTTTTTCTAAGCTTCTAGATAGAAGATTTTTAAGTTTAACAAATCCTATTTGGTGGTGCTTAGCAACATCAGGTAGCCATTACCATATATGAGCTAGTATCTATCATAACTGACAAACATATAGACACATATGTCTCAATCACAACCCACAAGTTACAATATACAAACCAACGCTTGGGAACCTTGCTCAAGTTTTCCCTTTATATCTTACGTCTTTCAAGGGATGTCCATTTTTAAAATGAGATGCCTTCTAAAACCTTAAACCCAAAAATCTTCAAATGTTGTCTCCTTGATCCTTAAATCCTTAAACTTTCAAAAGAAGTTGTTAATTAGCTAGACTTTTTGAATAATAGCATCTATATAAATTAAAATTGTAGGGTTACACGGGCTCCTCAGGCTGCCTGAGAAACCCTCCTCCCCCCCCCCACGCGCTTTCCTGGAAGGGGGGGTGTGTGCCATGGCAATAATGACTGAAGACCATGGGAACATGTTCCCAGGTTCCGCAAACAGGAGGTGCAATCTACTCGCACCCTAAATAACAAAAGAAAAATATTAGGACTGCTTTACGATGGTGAAAAGATCATGATAGTATCTTTCATGCATCCCCAAATGTTGAGGGTGGGTCCTTGTATGCACCCTATTGGAAGAGAGCATATGCAACCTCCGGAAAGGTGACTGGTCCCCCCCCTCCCCCCCAAAAAAAAAGACATCAAAATCTCAAATTTTGGCCATAATTGTTCAAGTCCAAAAGGAGGGACAATCCTCGTTCTTCGCATGGCCATCAAAAGAGAATTTGCCTTGGAAGCGCTTCCATGAGAGTGGGTGCACTCCCACGTTCACCGTCGGCGGTTCCTATTCAAAGATAATGCGAGAGAGAGAGAGAGAATAATGCCAGAGAGAGAGAGAGAGTGCGAGCGAGAGAAACTTGCATTGGGTGGACGATCGCTTTCTTGAAGTAGCGATTTTGATCGTGAATAGAGGAATTGGCTGAGGTTAGTTGTACCTTTCTATGTTAATACATTCAATTTTAAGTTTAAATCCATTTTATTTTATGATAAACCTTACTTGGCCTCCTGTTTTTCTTTCTTCTTTCGTGTTCTGCTTCATGCTGGCTGGTAATCGATGGATTTAGTTTCGCTTTCTGAAATGAATCATAAGATGTACTCTATCTGTTGAAAATGGCGGTAATGGTTTGACCAGTGACTCAGATAGAGTCGGTTTTCATGTGCTTTTGACTTGAATCTTTAGGTAATTTGCGGAGCGCCTATATGGCATTTACATAGTTCTTTATGTGCGTTCCTTCTTGGTATTCCTCTTTTCTCGTTGCGCATATATATTTTAAAATTTTCATTCCTAGACAAGTTTATTTTTATCACAAGGGTTTCGGTAATTTTATTTCATCAAGCTTTAAATCTGAGATGCTGGGATAGTTTGTCTGTCTTTCTTGTATTAGCGCTATAGAAGATATTATTGCCTGTTCAAGCAGTCCCTTGCTACGGACCTTTTCAGGCCTCTTGCTGCGGGTTTAATTGTTTCTATTGCATCAAGCTTTAATCCATGCAGGGAAGAATGTAGGCCAGTCTAGCATCTATCACAACAATTGGAAGATTCTCTTTTAATCCCCTCTTATGCCAACCTGTTAAATCTAGTTAAGCAGTTGCAATCCCCAGTGGTAGCCGAGTTTGATAAGGGCTGTTGCTGTGTCCATGAAGGCGTAGGCTTGAGTCCTGACTGCTATGGAATGAGGATCTCTCAGAGCCTGTTGCCTTAATTTTTGGTAGGTCTACTATGCGGATGTGCACTGCAGATATTGTACATAAGAGGGATAATTACCATTTTATTATTACAAGTTAAGCGGTTGCATAAGTTTTTCTGGTATGAGAGATTCACGCTCCAATAGTTGTGTCTGCTGCTTTCTTTCCACCCCTCTAGTTCCATGCAGATGCATCTACAGCCTGTGTGGCCCAGATATACCATCTGCAGGCTGTGATCCGTTCACACAAGAACATACATATAGACATTACTCTGTACATGTATGTGCAATGATGCTCCAGAAATATAAATAGGCTCCCAAGTAGATGTCATTTATTCAGTTTATATATTCAAGAGTAGAGCTTAGCTTAGCTTAGTGAGTTCATGCCTTGATTCCTTGCTAATGTTCAGTAGCATATCAACATTTCAGCTACACATCTGACAACTAGTACGTTTTCTTTGATATATTGTGGTTTTGTAAGTAATTTTTGTTCTTTGTTGTTCTAGTCATAACTTGTTATCTAATCATTTGTATGAAGAATAGGGGTTAGTTGTGTTAGTCTTCAATTCTTTTAGCTGCTGGGTCTCACTCTTATACAGCTTCAGAATGATAATTGTTGGATGCCTGTTTTAGTTCCAGTTTCATCATGGCTGCCAGAATCCAATTCCAATGGCTGCATTGGGTATCTTTATCTGAATCGTTGTTGGAGAATTTGTTTTCTCTCCAAATTGGACTTTCTTACAGTAGGGAACCTGACAATCTCCTTAAAGAGAGGATTGTCACTCTCATACTATCTCGACGAGTTTTGAGCAGATTGTATATGTTTTTAACTACAGGGGGTGGTCCCATTGGGAGGTACAATTCGTCAATTGGAGTTATACAACTCAAGGTATTGCAAAGTCATTATTTTCATGCTTTAGGTTATTATTGTTCAAAATCAGGTTAGATCATCTTCTTATCCATTGTGAAATGATCGAGAAATTTGGACTATGTTTTAGGCTTCTACACAATTCAAGATCTGCACGTCAAGCTTTTATACTAGTACATATTTATGCATTTGCGTTTTGAATTAAAATGACATTTACACGTCATTTCCTTCACATTCGTAATACGTATGTCAATTGATTTTGGCTGTTGAACTTTTAGATGTGTTTAGCAGTGGTATGGGGTGCTTGCAGTCATCCACATTCTTTTAATCTTATTTAGCTGCTGTAGTTTTGGCAGCGTCCGTTGGTCCCTTTGTTATTCTGTGGTACTATTCTCTATTTGCTGGTTGTCATTCTACAAAAAAGGTTCAAAAAATAGCTTCATATCATAGTTACCAGCAAATGTGGCAAAACGTGAAAACACATTTGCAAGTTTGCAACGGGATTGGGACATTGCCCTAAATTCTAGAAAATATTTGATTTTGCTGTCTGTCCTTAGAACTTTTGTATAGGGGATCTTGTTGGAAAAATACATCTTATAGGCTACATTATACATAGTAAAGATCACAAAATAGCCTGACAACTTACACTGTTTTCTAATCAACTTAACAACTGTACAACTTTACAATCAATAGCAAGTAATCATTAGGCTAAAGGCTACATGTACTATACCAATACAAGGCCAATGCCTCACAAACTTGAATTTTTTAAGCATTTACTTGTTTTTCTACTCGCCTTCTACATTCAAATCGACTAAAAATTTGTACTTTTTATTTTAATATTGAACTACCAGCAAGTTTGCTAAAAACAAACGAGTTTGCTGGTAACTATGCTTCATATGAGTTTTATTGGTTGCAGCACTTCTTTACTTATATTGTTACTCCTATTGTTGGTCATTACAATCATTATATGTTCTGTTTTTAGTTGTTATCATGTCTGCTACATTCTCTACATATGCTAATATGTGTTTTGGAAGGTTCTTGTTGAGCCACTTAATAAGTTGGATACAAAGATGATTGCTTTAGAGGCGACTTAAGTTTTGGGGGCGAAGGTTTGGTTTGGTTTGTTGGTTTCTGTTTACCTCGAGACTTGTAGAGACCATTGTGAGTTGTTTACATTACCTAAGCAAGAATACCCTTTTTTAGTTGGAGCTTCTTAGCATCAATTGACTTGCACATGAGCTACTTTGATTTGAAGCCAGTATTACTCAGTTTCCTGAACTTGCTCTTAGGGCTAGGATATTGTCAACCATAAATTTAAACTTTTGAACTTCATGTGACCCAAATCAACATAATAATGAAGTGGAGCCAAACTTGAAAAATAGCTGAAGTTGCAATGTATGGAAGCATATGTGTGGACACTACTCTACTATGAAAACATTGTCCTGAAGGTGGGTGTACAAAAGAACAAATGACTGGAAAGAAATGTCCTGGTTCTCAATGTGGGCTATGAATGGTAGCTATTGCGAATGCTGCAAGCTATAGAATTGCAAAATGTGTATGTTGAAGATGCTACTGCAAATTGTTGATGACACAGCACCGATCACAAAAATTGCATTTGCCAAGTGTGTGGCTGCTGAAAGTATCCAAGCTGAATGGACAACTAAGTTATGTAGTAGTTGCTGAAGTAGGCTATTTGAATGGACCAAGTGCCATAGAAAAGGAACCGAGAGACTTCGTATACATTGTGCAAGTTAAAGAAGTTGATGCTTGGTCCATACCAGTCGAATGGACCAAAAGTGCCATGCAAAAGCATCGATATGAAGATCAGGGCATCAAGCAATCTATGAGCACTAAGAATGAAGAATGTCACACTATTAGTAGGAATCGGAGCAACTGCAATTCAAACCAAATGGAAAGACCAGGAATGCTAGATATTATGAATAGGATCTACAAATACATGTTTGCCAGAATCATATGTACACCAAGTCAATTTGAAGTCCAACTATGGCTGAAGCAAATATGCCACCCATGCACATAGAACCATCATGAAAGTAGACCCCTCAGTATAGAAGAATCCAAAGGATCCCAAATGATTTGTCAAAGAGTAGGTCTGCAGGAACTATGATACAACATACTACATAATAAGCTATTGAAAGTGAGTGAATCATTGTCACAAATCATGATAACAACAAATGATGTAGAAAAATCATCTAAAAGTGGAATCGAGAAAGGCAAAAGCTCAACATCAAAAGGAGTATCATGGCTTGTAGAGCATGCTATAGAAGAGCGCCAAACAAATGTGGATATGCTACTATGGATCATCCCAGGGATTGCAAAAAAGTCATATCAAGCAACCATGCCAAGTAGCATAAAGTAACAATTGGTGTGAATGCATCCCAAGCTAGTCATCTAGACTAGCAATGCCATATTACAAGAACACGACCAAGCAAATATGATGGTGTATGGACATTCCAAGCAATCTATAAGGCCCATGAGTGTGAATCACCATCCATAAGAATTGGCTTCACTATTGGGTTTTAGAACAACTAGTTCAGAGGAGGTGCAATGGAAGAAGCTTCTTGATTAGGATCTTGTCAGCAATGACACCTTAATTTTTATCAGCTTAAAACTCTTTTAAGTGCGCTATAAAATTCAAAGCTAATGTTAAAACTAAATGTTTTACCTCTAGTAAAGATCTACTCATCACAATTTTTACTTCACCTGATCTTGACAAAATTAGTTTGAGCTCTATTCTTAGAAAGCCTGAAGTTATGAATGCTCTTCCTCCTTGTGTGAAGAAAATTTGGAATCATCCAATGGTTGCTTGGAAATATGTTACAACTATAGGACAAAAAGCCTTCAATTCTACTGATATTGGTTGGAATCTTTCATAAAAGAAAAAGTGTCTATCCTTAATAGCCCTTGTTCTTGTGGTGACTCCTTTTATTCGAAGTTTTGTGATCCTTCTTTAGGTCATATTGTTACTGTTGGAATGTAAATGGAATTGCTTACATTACCATAGGTTACTGTGACTCAAAAGGTCAAGAGTTGTGTAACCATGGTTCATCTATTATATTAGGCCTACTAAACTTAGAGTTAGCTAAATTAGTATGAAATTAACTTGGTAGAGAGAGGGACTCGTGGGTCCACTAGGCCTAATAGTGACATTAAGTACCTTATTCTTTCTATGTAACATATAGAAAGTTGGATAGTCAATAGTCAAGTAGTTGGATAGCCAACAGTCAAGTAGTTGGATAGCCAATAGTCATGAAGTTAGATAGTCATCTTGGGCTATGTATATGTGTGCATCCCATTTGTATGTGACACTTTTGTAAGCAATACTGACTATTCTCCTTGGCTGTCCACGAGTTTTTACAAGAGGGTTTCTAGCCATCTCTCTCTTTCTTTTGAGAATGCTTTGTGTGATTGAATAGTTAAGATCCTGGATCCTTAGGCTTCTATTTCCTACATGGTATCAGAGCCTTTAGGTGCAATGTTTCAGGGGCTCGTTTCATACGTCGTCTCGAAACGCGTTTGAAACAACTGGTTCTGGTTCGAAACGGGAATTTTTTTTTAGGTTTTTTTTTTTGAATGTGTTTTTGAGGGTTTACACATGTCATAGACAGTCTGGTAACAATTAGATACATCCAATTTCATGAGAATGCTCTAGAGAATGCAATTCAAGAGGAGAAGTTGAAGTAGGGTGAGTCGTGACTATGGTCACTTGACACTTTCCTCAGTCAATTATTGATATTGTCACCATTCATCATACAGTCTCAATTTTCAAACATCCAAGAACTTCCAAAAATTGTAAACAGTAAAGTTACAAATTATAGAACTTACTACTTAGTACTTACAAGTTACAAGTTACAACTTACAAATTACAATGCACTGACCACTAACCACTTGGAAGTTGGCACTAAGTTCTAACTTCTAAGTAGTAAGTTCTAACTAGTAACAATTTATAAATCAGTGAATCACAAATTACAATTCAAGAGTCAAAAGTTAAAACATTTAAGTTTAAAGCAAAAGCAATGATACTGCATAAATAACAAGAGTGTCAAGCGTGGCCTCGGCCTTGAAGTCCACTGTCATATGTAATATGTATAACTACTATGCTAGAGCTTAGAGAATGCCACTATCATCTATGCTGAGCAGTGAGTCCCCCCCCCCCCCCACCCCAATGCCCATGTAGGCTCTAGCCTCTAGCTACCCTCCTCGGACGTTGTCGTCGTGGAGGCACGGGCATGTCCTCAGGCTCAATGCCATCCTCCCCATCATCAGAGTCACCCTCATCCTCCTCATCCGATCCCTCACCCTTAGTGGCGGATTCCTCATCTGAGTCACACAAACACACAAACACTTCCTCTCTTTTACACACACACACACACACACACACACATTAATGTCTCTCTCTCAACACAATCACAAGTTACAACACATTTCACAACACAACACACAACCCACACTCACAAGTCACAACACAACATTGAACACTCTCTCTCTCTCTCTCTCTCTCTCTCTCTCTCTCTCTCTCTCTCTCTCTCTCTCTCTCTCTCTCTCTCTCTCTCTCTCTCAGAGATGGCTCCACGCGGATCTGGATCTGCTCCTCCTGTCTCTCGCGCCATCTCCTCACTCCCTCCACGTCGGACCACCGCTCCCCCCTCGGTATTGTCTCCTCCCCCTCCCTCGCTGAAATCGCTACTGACTCCTCCCCCTCCCTCGCTGAAATCGCTCCTGTCTCCTCCCCCTCCCTCGCTGAAAACATCCCCTCCCTCGCTGCCCCCTCCCTCGCTGGAAACATCCCCTCCCTCGCTGGAAACAACAGTTCCTCCATCGCTGATGGAGACAGCTGCTCCATTGCTGTTGGAAACAGCGCCCCCCCCCTCTTTGCAGACACTAATACCTCCCCCATCGCTGCCCCCTCGCTGTCCTCAGACCTGCCATCGCTGCCTACAGATGGTGTGGCACCTTCTTCTTCCTCCTCTTCTTCTTCCCCACTCTCACTCTCTTCTTTATCCTCTCTGTTTCCTCCCTCTCTTTCATCTTCTTCTTCTTCTGCATCTTCCTCATCTCCATCAATCTCCCATGGGCCCTATTGCTCTGACCACTCCTACAGGCCTTCTTCCTATCCCTATTCCTCAAGAACCCACAGCTCCCCCATCTGCGGTACCCATCCCATACACTCCCTCCAAATCAACGGAACTATTCTCTTCCTGGGAAGCTGACCAAATGAAAGCCGATTTCCAGCTTTTGAAACATGAACTATCACAACTGAAAGGAATAGTGGTCTCCTTACTCAAAGAAAAAAATGTGTTGCAGTCCAAAGTCGCTTCATTAGAGCAGGTGATCAACACCAAGCAGGTTGCAGCATCAAAATCAACCACCACCAAGATAGAGGAGCTTGAGAATAAAATAGAGCAGCATAAAGATTCATGGGCAGCAGTCTTGCAGAAAGGCACCAAACCTAGCGCCCCCATCTCTTCCGTCATCTCTGCCACCATTTCGGAAGAGAGGTCGAGGGAGCAAAAGGCCCACAACATCAGGGTTCGTGGGATACGATGCCACTGCCGAGGCCACGAGATTTCTTGAGACCACCCTAGGACATATGACAGATGGGCTACATACAGCTTGGAGGACCTCCAGAGATGCCGCTACACTCATTATCCGTTTCACCTCTCTAGAGAGTCGCCGAGACGCTCTACGGTGCAAAGCTAAGCTTCGTGGCACCACTATCTATATGGATGACGACCTCACATATAGGCCTTTCAGGCAGCCCGTGAGTCTGGCAGACGAGTCATTTACCGAGATGGACGAGTGCGCTTTCTTGATAGTGCACCTAGCAGATCCCAGTGCTAGGGATTTGGGGTGTCCGGGGGTGGGAGCACCTCGGGGCCCCATCCACACCACCTTCGGATTGGAGTGTGGAACTGTGTTGGCATACACTCATCTTCTACGGTAGGCAACCTTGTTGATTTCATTACAGGCAGGGATATATTATTCTTCATGGAGACACACGAGAGCCCAGAGCGAGGACTTCCTTCCTTTCCTGGATACAGATGGGATTCAGTATTCCGACAAGAGACTAGATCTGCTAGTGGACGTGGTTCAGGTGGGGTCGCCTGCTTGTATAGGGAGGCTCTTCACTCGAGTATTGACTTCATCTGACATGACGAGCAGGCCCGCTACACATTACCTCGCATCGTGGGTCAGGATATTGGCTTGGATAGAGATCTTTTTATTGCAGCATGTTACTTTCCACCAGAGTCCTCGTCTTTTGCTGAGGGTATTGGATCTCCATATCAGGACCTCTCACCAGATATTATCAGATTTTCAGAGCGGGGGCATATTCTCCTCACAGGGGATTTTAATGCCCGGACATCTTCACGACAGACAGAGTTCTTTGACACCACTGATTAGCTACGTGTTCGTGCCTTGGACAATGATATGCTTGGAGTCACCAGGACCTCCTCGGATAGTTTTGGACCTACTACTTCATATGGTGAGCACTTAGCACATGAGCTAGCCATTTATAATGGCTTACCCTGCTGGCCACATTCAGACAGTTACACATGCCACCCTCACAGTGGAGGACATAGTGTCGTTGACTATCTCATGGGGTCACCATCCTTTGTACCCACAGTTTCTGACTTCCACATCTTCCCCACCACCCTTTCTGATCACTCATTTCTCTCCTTCGATATCGGTCACCTCCCACCCACTCACCCATCTACACTACCCACGCTTACCCGAGCACCCACGTACACATTTGATCCCACTTACATGCCGCTATATCGACAGTCCTTAGCTGCACTTTTACACTCCTTTTCTCATGATAGTCCAGTCGACACCCAGACGGATTTCCTCACCACCTCTCTCCACATGGCCGCATCATTAACCCTCCCCACAAAACCCCACCCCAGAAAGACCCGACACACACCTCGAACACTACACCCTCCTTGGTACGATACTGAGTGCCGGTCTCTCCATCAGTCAGTAACCCACTCACGCATCCATGCCCCACATCTGCTTCGATCTTTCCGACGTTCCTACGGTCGTGCTCTCCGCCGTAAGAAACGCTCCCATGATGATTTCGAAGGGAAACGTCTCATTGACCTTCTTTTCAGCTCTTCTCCGGGCGCTTTCTGGCGCGAGTTCATTCCTCGCTCTCCACCACCTCTCTTGGAAGACCTCCGCATATGGACTGATTATGCTACTAGCCTGTACACAGTTCCTATCGACTCACCTATCGCCATATCTCCACGGCCACTTGCGTTCTCCTTTTTCACATCTGACATGGTACTTGTGGCCATTAAGAAGCTGAAGTCCCACAAAGCCAGAGATATCGAAGACCTTGAATCTGAGCTCCTTTCCCATGCCTCTGACTTACTCGCCCCCATTATAGCCACCCTTCTTAACTCTGCAGTTGTCTCTGGCTTTCCGTCTCCCTGGTGCACTGACATTATCCACCCCATCCATAAGAATGGTGACCCCATGATTCCAAGTAACTACCGCACCATCATGATCGGACATGTCCTGGCTAAATTATATGGTACTATATTGCAGTCTATTGTGAGCTCAGAGGCGGAGACTAGGAGACTACATGCCATGGGTCAGGCTGGTTTCAGAGCACATTATTCCACGGCAGATCACATCTTCACATTGCGAGCCTTGATTGAGGAGGCTAAGCACAAGAGAGAGAGGGTTTACTGTTGTTTTGTGGACTTCAGGAAAGCCTTTGATTCTGTTCCTCGTTCATTGCTCATCCAGAGACTCCGAGACCTCGGCTTCTCCACCGACATCGTTCTTGCTGTGATGGCACTTTATGAACGTGTCCTTGGTTGTTTCCGGCATAGCAGTGGCATATCTGAGCACATTTGGAGCACTATTGGGGTGAAGCAGGGTTGTTCCCTCTCACCAGTCCTCTTTGGCTTGTATATTGATGAGTTGGAGAGAGTCATTACACAGGGTGGCGGTACTGGTTGCAGGCTTGGTGACATCTTGATTGCTATCCTCCTTTATGCTGATGATTTGGTGTTGGTCTCACCGACCAGAGAGGGCCTACAGCGACAGTTGGATTGCTTGCATGAGTTTTGTACCAGATGGGGCCTATGGGTGAACATTGGGAAGACCAAGGTTATGGTCTTCAACACTTCGAGGGCATTCATGCAGCGACAGGAGCTTACTTTGGGCGGACAGATTCTAGAGGTGGTCCCTTCCTACACATACTTGGGGGTCCTTTTCTCAGGTCCTACTTTTAGCATGAGACAGGCCGCTACCACTTGACTAGGGAAAGGACATGCCTCCCTTGTTCAGCTAGAGCGATTTTGTTTCCGCAAGTCCATCCAGGATGCTCGCAATAAGTGTCACCTCTTCGATACCATTGTTACCCCCACGGCTTTATATGCGGCAAAGACATGGTATGTAGGTCTTCCTTCTTCACACTGGGCCAGTCTCTCACGATTACAGACCACCATTCTAGCTCGGTTGATTCGAGCGAAGCCTTCTGTTCCCCATGAGATTCTCCTGGCCGAGTTTGCAGTTCCACCTATACAGATCGAGGCAATTCTTCAGCTTCTCACCTATATACAGAGGATACAGGCGCTACCAGAGATAGACAGGCGATACATACAGGTTGCACTATCCTCCTCACAGCGTCTTCATGATCAGGGCTAGGGGCTATCATGGTTCTCTCAGGCCTCTCGCCTCCTACTTGTATCATTTGGCATCTCCATCACAGAGCTCCCCTCCGGCACACATCAATATATCAGACGCTTCCTTTATCACACATATCTAGAGCGGTCTTGGCGTAACCAGTTAGGGGTTAAGCCAGCTTTCTATCGGACTCATTTCTTGGAGCTAGATGCGTTAGGGACCCCGGTCATGCCACGCTACTTGGACTCGGGATTGTCACATTGCCTCAGATTCACATTGGGGCAACTCAGGGTGTCCTCTCATCAGCTAGCTATTGAGACTGGGAGGTTCCACGATATTCCCAGAGAGGAGCGGATTTGCCAGTTCTGCTCCTAGGTGAGGTGGAGTCTGAGGAGCACTTTATATTTCGGTGCCCTGTATATTATGAGATTAGAGGACGATATCACTGCCTGTTCCGAGAGATGCCTACCACTCTACGATCTCTCATAGCTTATGAGGACCCACGGTGTGTCGCTCTCATGGTACACGAGATGTCCAGACTACAGAGAGATCTATACGAGACACCCCAGCATTTTACCTCACAGCCATTGATTACTTCGTTCTTTACTAGACGGAGATCGCATGATTTAGTACCTGAGGATGAGGATTATGATGAGGATGACGACGAGGATGTTGGCCGCTCTCATGCTCATAGAGATCAGAGACAGTGTACCTCTCACCATCAGGATACCACCAGGATTACTAGACATTCTACGTAGGGGCGTGCTCATACTCACAGACGCCGCCGGCAGACTCCAGTGCTTTCCCATACTGTGGCTCGCATTACATCTTTTTACAACTTTTTTGCTAGAAATTGTAGGAAATTGCAGGGCACCTTCACCTATTTGAGAGCTAGCAGTAGGGCGCCCATGCTCAAACCAATTGCATGTGATTTTGACTCAATTACATGCTAAAAATTTCAGATTTACTTCTTTGCAGGAGGGCGCCCATCTACAAATGAAGATACATGTGTTTTGGACACATTTCTTGCTGAAATTTCCCTGTTGGTGAGCTTGGAGTAGGGCGCTACCATCAGCTCTATATGCACATAGTGTGCACTCACAATTTTCTGGTTTTGGTTTTGGCTTCTACCTATTTGTGAGCATTCTGTTTTTTGTGCATAAATCAGCCACCTATTTCATTACTTGTTGAGCAAATTGCATGTGGAGTATTGCAATCTATTGTGCTCATAATTTCAGCTTTGAGGTTGCTGTCCTTTGAGTTGATTTTGTCTTGGAAAGTCTATTTCCTATCTACTACAAGCTGATTTTTATGTTATGGCTAAAGAATCGAAGTCTATTGGTTCTTTATTTAATGAAGATAGGCTGGATGGCACAAACTATTCCTTGTGGTGCTACATGATAAAGAACCTTTTAATTGCTAAAGGTTTATGGGAAGTAGTTAATGGTGACGAAGAGAGGCCACCTACCTTGGCTCCTTCTACATCTTCAAGTGCACTTCAAGTGCAAGCACTTCTACATCAACATCACCACTATTACTACCTATTTTGGGTAAATACCCAAGACGTGTTTCTAAGTCCTAAAAACAAGTCTTATTTTAGTAGTAGTGCGCCCACTTACATGCATGACTAAAAAATGACTTACTATAAATGAAAATGGCCCCTATAATAGCATGCAGGCATGGCCAAGCTAACATTAAGGGGTACAAAATAAACATTAATTCTTAAACACAATGTAAACAAGTGACAACTTGAAAGTAAAATTCTAATTCTTGAAGCGGCAAGCCCGAGGAAGTGGGGCTGAATCTTGATAGCTAAAGGCTAACTAGTAATGTCTAACGTAGCTTCCTCCTACACACCTGTGATGCAGGTGCAATGGGTGCACGCTTAGAACTCTCATGATTGGCACTCAAACTCTCATCCTTTTTCAAGGGCTTTGAGGTTATCATCCTCATCCTCTGAGGCCTCTATTTTCTATATTTCCTCCTCTAGCTCCTCTTCTTCGACTGCTCGAGATCTGGACTTGCAAACACCTGCTTCCTCTGCCCAACGACGTGGCAAGCCTTGCACGCAACTTGCAAGTTACAACTCACCGATAGAATCTCACCAGAATTTTAAATTTCTATCTTGGAACCAAAGTTTAGACTTCAAGTAAGAAATCACAATTCACAATTCACTTAAACGGGCTCCCCCTTAGCTTCGTCAAAAGTCGCATGTTGGCGTGCACATGCACTAACTTGCCTACGTCTTCAGTGAAGAGTCTATTTCTCTTCTTCCTATGATTAAGAGAGAATAGACTCCAATTCCTCTCACATTCACTTGTCATGCAATCCTGTGACAATAAGCATATGGTAAGCTTCTGTGGCCTCGGAAAATCATTGTCGTAATTGTCCAACCAGGAGACAAGCTGCAGTTGTCCATCTAGAAGTAGCGCTCTTGGACACCCGAAGTAGTTCATGCCTACAAACATTGAAATCCATCAGTGAGCATGCGCTGAGCATTGTATGGCAAGATTACAAGAAATACCCGATTAAATTATGAAAGTAGTTGCAACTTGCAACTTACTATTGCTATATAGAATTGGCATTATCCATACTTGAAGACATTTAGATCATTTCTAAGTGCATGCTTCATTGGAGGATTGGTGTAGATGCTCTCAATGTAAGTGCACCATCCTCGTCGAAGTTTTGCATCACAAAGCTGCTCTTCATTTTCCATAGAGGGTGAGAAGGGCAAAGCCATAGCATGTAGAGGCTGGTGGAACCACTCCCATTTGCCTTGCCACTGACACAATTTCTCCTCATGCCTATAAAACTTAGAAATCAAAAAGTAGATCATACAGTTCATCCCAAACTTAGAAACTAAAAGAAATTAGGGTTCAAGACTTAAGAGTTCAAACTTAAAACTAGAGAATTCAAGTTTGGTGTGCAAGATCAAACCTTTCTCTAGTAATGGTAGTCTAAGAGCGAAGCTACGCTTTCAACCTGTCCATAAACTGACAAAGAAGCCTATATGCACCCCTCTCTATTGGCAAGTCGCAAGACATTGTGTAGAGGTTGCAACACTGTCACAAGAGTTCGCGCCTCATCCCAAAAGGAGGATGAGAGCACGATCGTTTCAAAACGCTTGGACTTGGACTCTCGTGCCCCCACTCTTGCTAAGTGGTTTAAAACCACCATTTGTCTCAGGCTTCCATGCACCTTCAAGAGGTGCTCTAGAACAACGAAGATAAAGGCAAACCTAGATGAATGATTAGTCAAACTGTATAAGGTAACATACATGATGCTTTGACAAGTAGATCATCAAGATCTAAATCATGAATCATGAACATAAAAGTTTGAAGTCTAAAAGCACACCTGGTGGAGGCAGGCCTCAAGAGCTCCAAGCTAGAGAAGGGCCTAAACATATGAAGGACCCTTTGTTTCTTGGTGACAAACCTCACCAAGGAACGTCCTATCTCCAACACCTTCTTCCATGGTAGATTTGCTATATTGTCAAATAAGAGTTCTAAGCAATGAGCAACACATGGGTCCAAGGAATGGAAGTCTACCTCTCATTCACGAGTTTTCCCATGGCAACGCAATTTTGCCGCATCGTCAGTGATAACTTGTAGTGCACAATGCGCATTGCAGCATAACTATTAACAATCATCAGTCCAAGTGCTAGGTTGCAACATAATGCGATCACAATTCAAGAATCAAGATTCAACACTGAACAAGTAAATCGCAGTAAGCATTAGCTCTTAGGTTTAAAGTATTAATCATGAGCATTGACCATGATGTATCATGTGACTACCTGTACAACATTATCCTTGCCGACCTCCTCAATAGCATTGTTGATATAATCAACGAGTGTTTGGGCATCCCACACTAAGCCTGGCTGTGAGGCTGTGAGGTATCAATGGATTCCAAGAACATCGTACCCATGCAAAAGGACGCCAATTATCAATGTGGTGCCTCCTAGTATTAGTCCATCCATTTGATATATGGAGCACATGTGACTTAAAGTGACAAATGAGTTGATGACAATTGTCAAAAGTCAAGACTCATGACTCAATATCAGTTATAAAATAAACAATGAGCTTCAGCTTAGTACTTACTACTTAGCCAATCAACCTGTTTGAAGGTGAAAGAAGTTAAAACTTGAAAATCAAGAGTTAAAACTTGATTCTATAGAGCATGGTAGGATTAGGGTTAAGGGTATATGTGATCCATGACTTCTTGATAGGCTTTAGTGCCCTATCGATAGAGTCTCGCTTGTCCTCAATTGCTCCATGTTAGGTCCCTCCCATGCAAAACTGTTCTTGAAAACATGCTTCATCATCTGCCTCCATGTAGGGGTCTTTGTCACATGAAAGGGGAGGCTGCACAAGTAGAAACACTGATGAATCAAAACATTTGTGGCCTCTTTAGTTGACTGCCGAAGTCTTACTAGCAGGCCTAGGTGAATGAACCTGGCTGGCTGCCCCTCACCCTCTGTCTCTGCCTCTGGGCTGTGACGAGGAAGCCTCTGCCAATAAGCCGCATTTCACAATTTGAGAGAAATAATAACGATACATACTATGTATAACTTAAAAATTTTAATGTTAAGCTATAGGTATGTCGCATTAGGGCCTGGGCAACAAATTGCAATGAATTCGATTTTAATTTAAGACTCTAAACTATAAACTCTCAACAATGTCAAGTTTTTTAGAGTTTAGGAAGTCATTGTATAAGAAGTTAAGATTTAACATTAATAATCACTAACCCGGGGTCGAAGTAGTGGCATCCGACTCTAACTAGTGCACGTATACAACCTGCAATATCATATCCACTCAATCAAAATAGGTGCCCCTTTATTCTCACAAGGCCACCTGAGTAGTCTTTCCTACAATACTTGCACGTCCACCTCTTTGTGCCCGAGGTGCCGTAACCTGCATCCATGATGACATGATCCACAAGTGGTGCCTCTCCTGTGGCATGGTCTCAACTCTCTCTAAACCCTAAATCTAACACTAATCTCGATTCTCTAACTTCTGACATAATCTCACCTTTATTAGTAATCACACCCTACTAAGTTCTATTTAGTAACACTAACTAATCTAAGTTCTGACATTAATTGCTAACTAGCAATGATTATAAAAATTTTGGTACACTAATCTAAATTCCAACACTAATCTTAAAATCAACATTATACTAGGCTCTAACACACTCCACTCTCCCTCAAACTCTCTTTTCCTCATCTTTCAACTTTAAAGCACATTCACATTTCTAAATTCTAATCTATGTATCTCATTGCCTACCTAGTATCCTCACAGTACACACACTCCCTCGTACAAAAAAGAACATTACCTAATACTAAACACAGACTCTCTCTCTCTCTCTCTCTCTCTCTCTCTCTCTCTCTCTCTCATAGAGCTTGCTGCTCAGTGCTCATGGGACCTGCAATGTGTGCAGAAACCAGTCCCATTCAGGGCTGGTTTCATTTGGAATCTTTTTTCAAGAACCATTTCGTTCAGGAGAAATCCCATTTGAATGGTCCATACGAATTGGATCCGTTCAAATCGGCGCTTTGCTGATCGAAACGTGATTCGAAGAAACTTTGTACACAACTAGTTTGTATGATCCATAAGCATTACTTCCTGTCATTATCTTTCTTGCCAATGACAGATTATATGATTAGGCCCATGTTTTGAAATGTCTAATTTCTGTTGTTTAGTTTGTCGTTGGTGCTGCGTGTTATCCATGCCAAACCACTCATCCTTCAACTGTCCGATAGTTTATCTCCTTACCATGACTTCCACTAATCATAGTAAGCTAGGAGCTGAACATGATATACAGAATTTTTTCTATTTGTTTCAATCTAAGTCTTCTTGTGGGACAGTGTTGATCTGTATAATTTGTGATATATGGCAGTCGAAATTTTGCTTCTGATTCTACTTTTTCTCAAAATATATGTTAAAGCTCTGTTTTCCCTGTTGCATTTGCACATTGATACAAAAAGAGAAGGCTGAGTGTTTTCACTATATTCCTTTCATCAAAAGCATGTCCTTACACCAAATATGTGATATTCATCACGGCATTTTATTTTCAGGATTTGAGGTTGTTATACTGGTAATTGGATATCAAACAATGGAAGAAGCTTCATCAGCAAGCCCTTCAAACGCTCCAAATTCAGACGCAAAAGTGTGGGCAAATTTCCGGCAAAGTTTCAGCCAAGTACAGTTCTTGTTGGATCACAACCGACTCCTAATCAAAGAGATCAATCAGAATCAAGAATCAAATATAGCTGAGTGTCTTGATAGGAACTCAGCGTTAATCAGGGAGCTAAATGGCAACATGGGCAAAGTGGTGTCGCTTTATGGAACCCTTTCCACATCATTTACAGATGCTTTTGAGGGTCTTCCACAGGGTGATTCTGGTGGCGTGCAAACTCCGGATAGGGAGACTCTAAAAAACTCTACTTATCAAGGCCAGAAAAGAGGACGACCTTCTTAGATTGCTAGAGAGATGAATTAGTCTGTGGTGATGATAAGAATGCTGTTGAAACTCTTGACAACTGATCCATATGAAACTTGATGTTTCTATTAAGGTTTGTCTTTTTGGTTCTTACAGGTTTGTAAATTTATAAGTTTATACCTGTTTGCTACAATGTGCTTATGATTTTCTTTAAGTGACTGAAGACCTCAGTAGAAGGAGATCAGCTCCGTCATGGCA
>MU834288.1:0-48120 GCA_029204225.1 Diphasiastrum complanatum | reverse complement strand
TAGGGAAGGAGTGGTCCAAGAATGAGTCCTCAAAAGAGGATTATGTGACACATAGTGTAACTTTTTGCCATACAGCTCATTGTTGAACTTAAAGGCGATGTGGATATGCCTTCTCATCCTATTGTATCTACTTTAAAGCTAAAAAATGTTTCAAGACTCTAAGTATAAACTTTATCTAACGTAATGGAACACTTGAGGTGACGGGTCTCATTCTATGGGATAGAACACTAGTCTGGAGCCATAGGTCAATTTGGTGCACGTGTCAATGTTCTATGGCATGAGGGGGTGTCACTTTGTTTGGAGCCGCATTATTGTGCACACAACTGACGCGTGTCGTTGGTCAGGCATGACTCCTTTGGTCAGAGATGACCCCACCTGGTCTATGTATATAGAGGTGGATCTCCAAGAGCTTGTTATTCATTCTCTCCTGGAGCATGAAGAGCTCTTCCATTGGTTGTTAGGTTGGGACGATAATCTAGGCCTCAGAGATATAGGTAGGTGAGGGTCGAAGGTAAAGGTATGGTGGTATGGGACACTGTGGCTTATCAGAGATCCGAACTTGCTTGAAGGTGGTCTAGGGCTCCAGTGCACAGGGGAGAGGTGGCAATACCTCTATGGTTGGGGCCGGTAGGGTTTTAACGAAGCATTTATCGCCTGATTGTGTCTTAACTGATGGTCAGTTTCGACGATGGGATTTTAACACTACCCTAGCATTCAGAGGTGTTGCTACATATGCCGTCCACTTCTAGACCACCGTGTTTGGAGAGGATTTTTGGACATAGGCAACGGAGCTTGTGGATATATTGGGACCCATTTTTATGTGCTGCACCTAGTAGACCGTGAGGGGCGCACTCTCGATCTCACATATGAGGCCTTTTAGGCTTGTGTGTTGGATGACCATAGTTAATACTCCCTCGACTTTCTTGTACTTGATTGATTCAAGATTGTTGCATTTTCAGTTTACAAATGTGCTTTCATTGCCTAATCATTTCAATGTCTCTCTCACAGGAAGGATGAGATCTTATAGATCTGGGAGACTGGATGGGAGTACTTCCACCTGGGCCCATCCATGCCGTAGCCCACATGTGCTTTATGTGATAAAGTCAATGTTAGTGTGCTTGGGTAGTTTTTTGCCAAAAGCTCATAACCTGCCTAAGATACAGTTGGAAGGTACAAACTTTAATGGATAGGTTCCTTAAGTTCATCGTAGAGCGATGAGTTAAGATTCACACCTCACTTCAAGTTTGAGAAGACCTTAGTATACAAATGGAGTAAGAGTCCATGACTGTTCACAAAGTAAGTAGATCTGATACCCAAAGGAAGGTGATGCAGGGTTACATAGTATGGAGTAACTACAACTAAAATAGGTGTGATTAAACCAGATTGAGCGCTTTTCCAACTTCCTTTTATGATGGAAGTGACTTGGTGTCGGGCTAGAATTTCATCATTCAATCAACAACGTTCCAAAGTGACTTCAATGAGAAACAAGTGTTGTTCAATAACCAACGTTGGTTCAATGACTTATCAGAATGACCTATATAGTATCAAAACCCATTACAACTAAGGTCTTAAAAATGGTTTGCAAATAGAGTTGTAAGACTTCTTTCAAATCTTCAGTCAAAAAAATGAGTTATTATTAACCGCCTATTTGGTGGCCATTCTAGAGGTTAAGTCACAAATATTTAAGTGGTTTGTTTTGGCAGGCTTTGTAGCAGCTTTCATACGATTTTTTAAAGGTCTTTCACGCGGTTATTCAAAAGCCTATTAGTGGCTTGCCATTGACCTATCAAACAATCAATTTAGCAAGCGTTCAAAAGAATTTCTAGATGACCTGCCAACTACAATAGTTCAGCGAGCTACTTAGGGTTTGGAGGTCGTGAAATCCGCCCAAGAGGCGCGAACAATCATGGATTTCGATGCATTGTTAGTGCGTATCTAAATCATAGTTGCACCGAAACATGATTCTGGGGCTGAGCGTTTCGGAAATCGCGTGCTGAGAAACGCGATTCTCAGCCCAGAATCGTTCCAGAAACGTTTTTTTTAAAAAAATAGTAAATAAAAATTTTTGAACACCTCTTCACGGCCAGAATCGCGCCAGTCGTGGAGGTGTTATTTTTTTTTTGTTTTGAGCTGTAGGCATCGGATCTTGGCGTGTGGATAGTCGACAGGCATCTACTCAGCAATACGGAGGTGGTGTGCACGATGCCAAGGGGATCTGAGCTTCGTGGAGATCGAAACGATCAGTTTTTTGATTTTTGGTAAGTGTAGGCTTGTTTTTTTGCAAGTGTTGACATTGCACTGTAGGCAACCAAATCAAGCACAGTTTGCTCTAGACCACCTTTCTTCATGCCCACGGTGATTCCTACGGGGTCAGTTTCAACCATTACGGCACACCTTGCGAGATTTGAACACCACAATCCAAATGCTTGTTTTTTTTTGCCATTTTCAGAAAATGGCTTCTGGGCAACCGATTCAGGTGGTGTCTGAGCCTAGAATGCATTTCCACATGCCCGCACAGACTCCTGTGACCTCCGTTCTGCCATCTACATTCGTAGCACAAATTTTAATTTTGTTGCCCTAATTCCATGTTTTTTAGGGTTTAGAGTTAGAGCATCGTGCAAGCATCCGCCAGTAGCGTGGTTTAGGCCTGCACTGGACTCATAGACGCCTGCAAGGACTCCCATGCTAGCGTCAGTCGCCCGTTTTCGCTCGCACTGGAATTATTCAATCCCTCGCCCTGTCTCGTGTGTTTTTTGGCAGTTGCTATGATCTTGCTAGAATCAATGTGATGCGTGCTCGGATGTGTTCAGCTCTGTTTTAGGCTGGTAATGTTTTTCAATGCAGTGTGTTTTCTTCTACTGAACGGTTGTTTGGTTGTTTTTGTTCGTAGGTTTGATCTCGTGTGGACACGATGCCGGTGCAGGGTCGAGGCCTTTGGGGCGAGGTTGAGCTTACTGAGGGGGATGTGGCTACACACCATGGCTCGGGAGTCCGTAGATGGAGATGCTTGCATTGTGGTGGTCTCTTCACAGGATCACTTACCAGGGTTAGGGCTCACTTACTGAGGGTCAGAGGGCCGGGTGGGCGGGCGGGCATTGGGCATATCTGATTGCCCCAGGATTTCCGATGAGGAGAGACAGAGGTTGTCTATTACGTACGGGCACAGTGCTGCATCACATGTTTCTGGACAGGGACAGGGATAGGGACAGAGACAGGGTGCTGCATCACAGGTTTCTGGATAGGGACAGGGACAGAGACAGGGACAGGGGGCAGGAGCAGCTGCAGGTTCACAGGCAGGGGTATGCAGGCACGGCCTACTACGGGTGCAGAGCCTAGTACAGCACGTTCTTGGCAGGGTGTAGGTGCAGTGCATGGTCCAGGCAGTGCCACTCCAGTTCCACCCGCAGTAGCAGGGCTTACTTCAGAGGGGAGAGCGTCACATGAGCAGGTTGGATCAGCAGCAGCGGGTCCTTCTCGTCCCTCCTCTTCTTCGGCGGCAGATGCAGCACATGGTTCGACAGGTCCTCCCAGAGAGAGTGATACACCCACAGATCAGCCATCCGGTTCGCGTGTTAGACCACGAGTGCCATGTGCACAACACAGAGAGGTTAGGCCCAGACAGTAGACCCTTGATCGATGCAGGTGGCAGAGAGAGCAGCATGCCCGGTGCACTCAACTTGCTGGTTAGTTCTTTTACGAGTGCGGCATTTCCTTTGTTGTTGCTGACACTTGGGTGTTCAGAGAGTTTTGCACACAGATGGCAGCCGTGGATGCTACATGGACGCCTCTCACACGAGAGGCATTGCGAGGCAGGATGCTTCGTTAGGAGGAGGAGACCATTACGTGGGAGCTGAGTTCCATTCGCTCAGCTTGGCAGATGTAAGTACTTTGTTTTCATAAACCCATTGCATGCGTTTAGGGTTGACTCGTGGCGCAAATTTTGCATTCGGCTAATGGGTGTTTTGTGGCAGGTATGGATGCACGATATTGAGTGATGGATGGACCGACATTCGTCGGCGATCCGTCATCAATGTCTTGGTTTCTTGCCCGCTTGGCACTGTATTCCTACGTGGCGTGGATGCCACTCGAGGTGGTGACGCCATCATAGCCGATTTTATATGGGAGGTTATCAGAGATGTTATTGTTGACATTGGAGTAGAGCATGTGGTTCAGGTTGTCACGGACAACGCTTCGAACTGCAAGCAGATGGGAGAGATTATGACGAGGGAGCACCCCAGCATTGTGTGGACACCTTGTGCTGCGCATTGTATAGACTTGCTCATCCATGACCTGTGTGCACTTCCATGGATCAGAGAGGTATTGGTTTCTCCATTTGCTATGCTATCTTGATTGACGCCTGCTCCATGCTGCTAAACACATCTCAACTATTGTCTAAATTTTTCACTGGATGTCCGTGTTGCAGGTCACTTCTACGGCCATGCGCCTGGTCACTTTTGTTACCAGGAAGAGGCGTGTGCTGGCCCTATTCTGCACCTTCTCGCACCTGAACCTAAAGAAGCCAGCACCCACACGCTTTGCCTTTTACTTTTTGGTGCTAGAGCGATTAGTATTAGTGAAGGACGCATTGCGGCGGATGGTTTCCAGCGAGTCCTTCCGAGAGTTCATGGACGTCCCACATGCGACGTTTTTCCGGTCCACTGTGTTCGGTGAGCCGTTCTGGAGAGATGCTGAGGAGATTACTGGGGTCCTTCTACCCATTTTCAGAGTGCTGCGCCTGGTAGACTGTGAGGGGTGCACTCTCGGCCTCATTTACGAATTCATGAACCGCATCAGCGAGGGGATTGAGACGTCAGCCTTGGTCGAGCACAGGTATGACTCTTCAGTGTCTAGTTTGTTGTTTCTCACTCAAGTCTGATTCGATTCTTTTATGCTATGGCAGCTATGGTTTCATGATTGTTGTGATTTGCCTACTGCAGGAGGCGCGAGATCTCACGTATCTGGGAGGCCAGATGGGACTACTTCCACCGACCCATCCACGCCGTAGCCCACATATTGCACCCCTTGTGGCGCGAGACTCGGGATCGGGACGATCGAGAGCTGCACCGGGGATGGGTGGAGTACACGGAGCGCGTATGGCCTGGACCAGGTACGTGTGATAAATTGCTGGGTAGGCTAAGTACTGCAGTAGTGACTGTAGTGTGCTCATTGCTAGTGTGTGAATTCAAGAGGACTTACACGAGCCATAATTTTTCTTCTGCCAACAGGTCCGATGCTCACTAACATTGCATACCAGCTGCTGATCTTTGAGCGCTACCAGTTTCATTTCGATGGAGAACAGAGTCGGCGGAGGGAGGATATGTTGAGGCCTGTTTCATGGTGGGGCTACCATGGGCGCGACACAGGTGACTTGCGACGACTGGCCGAGAGAGTCCTTGCACAGGACTGTTCAGCGGGAGCTTGCGAGCGAAATTGGAGCACCTGGGCCTTGTATCACACGCAGAAGAGGAACAGGTTGTCCATCGAGCAGTGTAGGCGGTTGGTGTTTGTGAACACCAACGGCCGTATGCTAAGGTGCACACGAGGAGGGGGACAGATGCTCGAGGTGAGTCACATCATCACCCCCTGTTTCTTGCTGTGCTTTGACGAACTGAATTGCTTTTGAATTATGCAATGAATTGCTGACAACAATGCATTGTTTCTGGTTGCAGGTGAACCCTGACACTTGCTTGGTGGATTCGGCAGTTGCTGCTCCTCGGGCACCATCCACGCAGGAGGAGATGGATGATGAGATCTATAGAGATCTATATAGACAGGCATAGGCTGACGCACGGGCTCTACGGCGTTCGAGGAGGGCAGACATGCAGAGGGCTAGGGATGAGGAGGGGGATGATGAGGGCTTGGAGGGTGGAGAGGAGCTCGGGGCTGACTATCAGGAGGAGGAGTGGGTTGAGGGGGATACGGAGGAGGATGAGGAGATGGGGGCGGAGGCACAGGGGGATGACCTTGCTGACTTGCTGGTGGACCCTGATGCGAAGACAGAGGAGGAGCCAGCCATTCCTACACGTAGGCCTAGGGGGAGACCTAGAGGTTCTGGGAGGGGGGGGCTGAGTTCGCTTTTTGTAGACAGGAGTGGAGCATCACAGGCAGCTGTCGGCCAGGCATCATCACAGTGGGTAGGGCCATCCCAGGGCGTTGGATCACACTGACACACAGACACGCAGGGGTGGGGGCAGGCAGAGGGGGGGCAGAGGAGGGGAGAGAGGCAGAGGCAGAGGTAGAGGCAGGGGGAGGATCCAGAGCCAGAGCACGCAGCAGAGAGCCAAAGCACATGGTAGAGCCAGGGCCACACCACGGCATATGGCTCCCTCCAGTTCTGATTCATCTACAGACCCTTGGGATCTGCAGTCACAGATTCAGATGATGGTTCCTACCATGACTCCGACGAGCCTTAGTTGTGTAGTTTTCATTATGTTCATGGAACATCATTGTACTCCATTTTGGTGCCATGTGGCCCGATATTATATATTACGATGATCCTATTCACAACAGTGTAACGATTCAGTACTGTTCTTTGAGAGAGAGAGAGAGAGAGAGAGAGAGAGAGAGAGAGAGAGAGAGAGAGAGAGAGAGTATGGTTGAAAAACGATTCCATATGGTTGAAAAATGCTTCAGGACGATGCAGTATGGTGATTGGTTTAGAACACTTAGCATGGTTTTTGTTTAGCATGATTCAGCATTTTTGTTTAGTTTGTTGGATCTGAGAGAGATAACGAGAGAGAGAGTGTTACGAGCTCGTAACCAGTGCCGAACCCTAGAGAACACAGATAGGTCAGATACCACAGTCAGGGTCGTGTCCAGCGTACATGACCAACAGGGCAAGACAGTGTGAGTAGTGTGCCCCAGCACGGTCCATAGCCATGGCGGGCCTAACACAGCCTAGGGACCCTGTCAGCAGGATAGGGCCCCCAGTTGGGTCCCGACGTGCAGTCGGCCACGTCAGTGCCACGTGGCCAACACTTGGCAGTAGCATGCTACCAGTCCTCACACTGGGCTAGGAGGGGCTTACTCTATATCAGGGAGTAGGCAAGGTTGGGTGGATCAGTTAGTGTTTGCCCTACTGTGGTGTTAGGATCTATTACACTGGTATCAGAGCCATCTCCATCCTAGGGAGTTCAGGACAGCAGTAGAGAAAGCTATCAGAAGATAGGAAGTGTTTCTCAGATTCTCAGAGAGGAATAGAGGAGGAGGATCGCTGTAGGAGCAGCCTTCAAACTTCTGATTTCCACTGAGAAATCACAGTAGCAAGGAGTTAGATTCCGAGTGTAGGTAACTCGCTGAAAAAATAGCTGTTTCTCACTGAGTTCAGAGGATTCTCTATAGTTTTCCCAGCGAAATTAGAGTAGGAAGAAGCCAGCACCTCCATCGCTGTACAGTCAGAGTCCTACATTCGATTTCCAGGGAAAAAGTCACTGGTTCTCAGCGAGTTGGAAGCCAAAAAAGAGGAGCAGGGCCAGCGCTGCCAGTGCTTCTGAAAATCTGGTTTTTCAACAAGTTTTTGGGCCCCAACGTCAGAGATTTGGAGCAAGAGGATTCCTACCAGATCAGCAAGTAGGAGACTTCTGAAATTTCAGAACTCAGAAGGGTTTTTGGACTTCAGATTTGCCTTTTTGTGGACAAGTTGGATTGCAATCAGACCAGCGAGCTACTATCCTCAAAAAACCGGGAAATTTAGTACCGTTTTGAAGCCTCAAACTGGCATTTTTCGGAACAGCAGGTCTGAAATCTTGGGGAAAAGTGCTGAAAGGGTTCCTCTTCATTCTTTCTTTGGAAGTACAGTCCTCAGAAACAGCTAAGTCATCTTTCCTTTCCCTTGTACAGTTGTAAATTAGTCTTTTAGACTTTTTTCCTTCAGAAGTTAAGGTAGCTCTCTTTCAGTTTCGAAGATGACCACTCCTCAGGGACCTGATCAACCCCAGGAGAGAGGCTTCGACGAACTTGAAACAGAAGCCTTGGCTTACAGAAAAGGGAAGGAACCTATGGAAGTAGAAGAACAGGAACAGTTCGCCGAAGAACTCGACGAACTGGTTACCAAGGAGCAGTTCCTCCAATTGGTAGCAGAGGTGGATGAACTGAAGCTCGCATTAGCCAATTTCAAGTCCAGTGTGGACGACTCGTTCGCTGAACTCAAAAACTTGATTTTGAGTTCCGCGAAAGGAAGCCTTCCCTCCACTTCTCAGTTATCCCCTTCTCCACTTCCATCAGTTTCGGGTGAGACTTTACGGTCTCACCCCAATGTTTTTAAAGATTTAAAGCCTCCTACTTTTAATGGGGAAGAGAAGGATAGAAATGCAGATATTCTACAAACCTTCCTCAGCAAATGGAAGAACATTCATGCTCTTAAACAGACCCCTGACCATTTGCAAGCAATTGAGGCCAGTCTTTCTTTAGGGCCTATGGCCTATAAGTGGTGGTTAAATCTCCAGGAGACTGGGCAGACTCCCCGGTCATGGAAAGCTTTTGAAGAAGCTTTCCTAAGAGAATTTCTACTAGAGAATGAACTTGATAGAGCCTGGGAAGCCTGGGAAAGAACAGTAATGGACAAGTCCCTCATCCAATATATCTCGCAGTATCGAGAGGCAATTTTAAAGATTAAAAATATGGATGACTATCAAAAAATCAGGGGATTTGTCCGTGGCCTCAAAGATGAATATAAAGTAGAGGTCCAGAGAAACTCGCCTACTACCCTTGAGCAAGCTCTCAGATATGCTCAAATCTATGATGATTCAGTGGGTAGGAAGAGAGCGAGACAGCAACCACTTTCTGAGCAGCTTCCTCAGAAAGACTTTCAATTTAAAAAGAAATTTTTAAAAAGAAAGAAAGAAGATAAATTTAAAGGTGAAGCTCCTCAGAAACGCCCTTCACTCATACAGCCCTTAAAACCAGATGATTTTGAGAAAGCCAAACAAGAACGTTTGTGCTTTGTGTGTATGGGCAAGGGACACACAGTCAGACAGTGTCCCAAGGGGCCTTTCACTAAAAAAGATAAGAAAGATAAAAAACAAGTTCATCTTGTTCAGACTGTATGTTTCCCCAGTGACTCGGCAGCTTCCGAGATCAAAGTGTATCATGAAGATCATGAACACTGTTGCCAGCTGACCTCTGCAATGCTAGCGAGACCCTTCAGCTTTGGGCCGCATGACCTAGTACGTATGCATGGGAAAGTTGGTAACCAGTCAGTAAGAGTCATGGTTGATGATGGGGCAACCCATAATTTCATCAACCACACCCTGGTTAAAAAGCTTAAACTACCAGAAGTACCTAGTCAGCATAGGTACATAGTTTCATTAGCTAAGGGTGAAGATAAAAAAATATGGGAAACTATGGTAAGTAAGTTAAATCTTGGTATTCAGGGGTACCAAGATCAAATAAACTTTCAGATAATGCACCTGGATCGAACAGACATTGTTCTCGGGAGAGATTGGCTCTACAGTTTAGGACCTTCCCTCCACAGAAACTATCAGGAGAACACCCTCAGCTTTCAGTATAAAGGCCGAGAGATCCAGTTGCATGGGGAGCATGATGTTCCCAACAGCCCTATGGTCTGCAGTTCAGAGCTCTGTCAGCTAATCGGAGACGAAGACCATCAGGTATTCTTATGTGACTTTCAGTTTATTCCTGAAGTTTCTATTTCCAGTTCTATTCAGCAGAAAATCAGTAAATTAGAAACTTTATTGTCTAAATTTAAAGATGTTTTTCCTGAAGATTTGCCACATGGTTTACCACCTAGCAGAGAGGTAGATCATGTAATAAACCTAGTACCAGGTACAGCACCTGTTTCTAAACCTCCGTATCGGGTCAGCCGAACAGAGGATGAAGAAATAACTAGGCAGTTAACAGACTATCTTGGGAAAGGCCAAATTCAGACCAGTAGTTCACCATGGGCCTCACCAGTCCTATTGGTGAAAAAGAAGGAGGGGTCTATGCGTCTTTGCGTAGATTACAGAGCCCTCAATAAAGTCACAATTAAGAATAAATACCCTATGCCTCGGGCAGACGAGTTGTTTGATCAACTCGACGGGGCTAAGTTTTTCAGCAAAATAGACCTCAGAACGGGATATCATCAAGTCCGTATAAAATCGGAAGATGTCTCGAAAACAGCTTTTAGGACTCGTCACGGTCATTATGAGTTTAAGGTGATGCCATTTGGGCTCACAAATGCTCCAGCTACCTTTATGACCTTGATGAACAGTGTCCTCAGACCATACTTGGGTAAATTTGTAGTCGTATTTTTAGATGACATCCTCGTTTACAGCAAAACCAGGAAGGAGCATCTAAAACACCTCAGAAAGGTGTTTCGACTGCTCAGAAAGCATAAGCTTTATGCTAAACAATCCAAGTGTGAATTCTTCGTTGAAGAAGTAGCATATTTGGGTCACATTATCTCTTCAGATGGGATTAAGATGGACCCAAATAAGGTTAAAGCCATACTCAGTTGGCTGAGACCTCAGAATATTTTGGAACTTCAAATCTTTCTTGGTCTAGCGGGATATTACAGACGATTTGTCAAGGAATACGCTCAGATAGCAGTCCCTATGACAAATCTCCTTAAGGGGAAGGGAAAGGAGTTCATTTGGGAGTCCGCACAACAGGAGAGCTTTGATGCTCTCAAAACAGCCTTAGCTACAGCACCAGTTTTTAAGGTCGTCGACCCCAATCAGCCATTTGTGGTCGAAACAGATGCTAGCGACTTTGCAGTAGGTGCTGTGCTAACTCAGGGTGGACGACCAGTTGCCTTCGAGAGTAAAAAACTCGAGCCAGCACAGACTAGGTATAGTGCCTATGAAAAGGAACTCTTTTCTATAGTCCATGCCCTTAAGACTTGGAGGCATTATTTGTATGGTGCCAACTTTGAGGTCCTGACAGACCATGAGAGTCTCAGATACCTTTGCAATCAACCTGAGCTTAGAGGTCGGAAAGCTCGTTGGGCAGAGTTGATGCAAGAGTTTGACATGTCTATCAGATATAGGCGTGGAAAATTCAATACAGTAGCAGATGCCCTTAGCAGAATGCCTATGATAAACGAGCTGAGTTTTACTCAGATTCGTAATGAGTTACTCGAGTCCTTGAGAGGGAAATGCCAGCATGATGCATTCTTCTCTATTATCTGGAACTCAGTCCAGAACAGACAGTTACAGACTCCAGAACCAGTTCCCGGGGCTGGTGTCAGTTCATCCAAGAATACGGCAGCTTCCGTTGAGGATGATAATGAGTCCGAGTATACGTCGTCAGATGACGTTGAGGATTCTGAGCCTGTATTACCCAAGCAAACCCTAGTGGTTGAGGGTCAGTTGACTCAAGGATTCAAATGGAAACAGTATTCCATTCAGGATGAGTACTTGCTCTATAGAGATAGAGTATGTGTCCCCAATTCAGAGGATTATAGGCAGCAGGTCCTATATGAATGTCATGACAATCCTAGCGCGGGACACCCAGGCATACAGAAGACCTATGAGCTTCTTCGTAGGCAATTTTTCTGGCCCAGTATGAAAAAGGACGTCCACCAGTATGTAACCAGTTGCCAGAAATGTCAAGTAAATAAAGCAGAGCGTTTAAAGGCAGGAGGGTTGTTGCATCCCTTAGAAATACCAGCTGGTAAATGGGAGAGTATCTCCATGGATTTTATAGTAGGCCTGCCTAAAACCCAAAAGGGTAATGACGCTATATGGGTCACAGTTGACCGTCTGACCAAAATGGCTCATTTTATTCCGACCAAAACAACCGTTAGAGCTCCAGAGTTAGCGAGGTTGTTTGTAGACGGGCTATTTAAATTGTATGGTCTACCTTCCGGCATAGTCAGCGACCGGGACAGTAAGTTTACTGGAAATTTTTGGAAGGCAGTATTCCATCATCTCCATACTAAACTTAATATGAGTACCACCGACCATCCACAGACGGACGGTCAAACAGAAAGGGTAAATCAAGTGCTGGAGGATATGCTTCGTGCATACGTCAGCAAGAGGCAGACTAATTGGGAGGAGTATCTCTCGATATTAGAGTTTGCTTACAACAGTACCAAACATTCAGCTACGGGATACAGCCCATTTATGCTGATGTACGGTTTTCAGCCACGCTCACCCACAGCTGTAGGGTTTAAACAAGAAAAAGTTGAAGCAGCCAGAAACTTTTTAGAAGACCTAAACCAGATGATAGAACATGCTAAGCGTAGCATTAGACAATCCCAGGATCGAGCCAGGCATTATGCAGATCCACACAGACGGGATGTGCAGTTCTCCACTGGTGAGAGAGTCTACTTGAGAGTCCCAGTTGACTCTAAAACCCTCAAATCAGGAGTGTGTGCTAAGTTGTCTCCAAGGTATTGTGGTCCCTTTACCATCAGTAGGAGACTAGGCGAGGTCACCTATGAACTAGAACTCCCACACAGCAGTAAGGTTTTTCCAGTTTTTCATGTAAGTCAGTTACGAAAAGCCTTAACCAGATCAGATAATCTGGTAGGGGACAATGTTCTAGTTCTCCCATTGGATCCTCAACAACCTCCACATGAACCAGAGGACATTCTTGATAGTAGAGAGACGCAGACTCGTCATACTCTATACCGAGAATATCTGGTTAAGTGGAATGATCAGCCTGTTGAGAATGCCACTTGGGAAAGAGGCAGCGTCCTTCGCAAGATTTTTCCAGACTTTGTCTTAGAGGACCAAGACGGTTCTTAAGGGGGAGGGAGTGTTACGAGCTCGTAACCAGTGCCGAACCCTAGAGAACACAGATAGGTCAGATACCACAGTCAGGGTCGTGTCCAGCGTACATGACCAACAGGGCAAGACAGTGTGAGTAGTGTGCCCCAGCACGGTCCATAGCCATGGCGGGCCTAACACAGCCTAGGGACCCTGTCAGCAGGATAGGGCCCCCAGTTGGGTCCCGACGTGCAGTCGGCCACGTCAGTGCCACGTGGCCGACACTTGGCAGTAGCATGCTACCAGTCCTCACACTGGGCTAGGAGGGGCTTACTCTATATCAGGGAGTAGGCAAGGTTGGGTGGAATGATCAGCCTGTTGAGAATGCCACTTGGGAAAGAGGCAGCGTCCTTCGCAAGATTTTTCCAGACTTTGTCTTAGAGGACCAAGACGGTTCTTAAGGGGGAGGGAGTGTTACGAGCTCGTAACCAGTGCCGAACCCTAGAGAACACAGATAGGTCAGATACCACAGTCAGGGTCGTGTCCAGCGTACATGACCAACAGGGCAAGACAGTGTGAGTAGTGTGCCCCAGCACGGTCCATAGCCATGGCGGGCCTAACACAGCCTAGGGACCCTGTCAGCAGGATAGGGCCCCCAGTTGGGTCCCGACGTGCAGTCGGCCACGTCAGTGCCACGTGGCCGACACTTGGCAGTAGCATGCTACCAGTCCTCACACTGGGCTAGGAGGGGCTTACTCTATATCAGGGAGTAGGCAAGGTTGGGTGGATCAGTTAGTGTTTGCCCTACTGTGGTGTTAGGATCTATTACAGAGAGAGAGAGAGAGAGAGAGAGAGAGAGAGAGAGAGAGAGAGAGAGAGAGAGAGAGAGAGAGAGAGAGAGAGCGCGAGAGAGAGACAGAGGGAGTTAAATTTTGGGGCATCATGTTTTCTTATTAATGCACCTGGAAGTTAAAGCGTAAACCATAGTTGCACAGAATCGCGTTTTTGGGAGGAGACGTTTCGGAAACCGCGTTTCTGAGAAACGCGTTTCTCCTCCCAGAATCGCAAAAAGAAAAACATTTTTTTTTTTTTTTGGAAAAATAGCTTATGGCTGAAAATTTTTTAGGGGATCAATGGTCAAACGAGCATTTTGCCTCTCAAAAGTGCTGTAGATGGGGCACAAACAGATCTTATTGTCAGGGGGTTCGGGGAGCGGTAGCCCCCCGAGAAATAGGGGGTTTGGGGGGCAACGCCCCCCAACGGCAGGGTCCGGGGGCTGCCGGTAGACCCCGGCCCCGACGGTAAGACCTCTTCATGACTTGGTCTTCCACCCCCTGAGCGAAAACACACTTATTGGGACCATCTGTGATCGTAACAGACATGCTAGAGGTTAGTTTTGAATTTTTATCCTTCACAGAACCCAACATGGATTAATGCACCTAAACTGGACCATCCTGCACCCGAAACAATCGGCAAATTACACAATAATAATGCTCTTAATTAGAGCTTTCATCTGATACCCATATTGCCCAAAAAAAAACCCAATTTTTTTTTTTAAAAAAAACGTTTCTGGAATTTTTTCAAAAATTTCCGAAACGCGTTTCAAAATCGCGTTTCTAAACGCGATTCTGAAACGCGTTTCTGAACGCGTTTCTGAAACGCGTTTCTGAAACGCAGTGCAACTATGGCATAAACCTAGGAGTTAATGCACCTAAACTAGACCATCCTGCACCCGAAACGTTTGGCAAAATACACAGTAATTATGCTCTTAATTAGAGCTTTCACCTGATACCCATATTGCACAAAAAAAAACCCAAAAAAAAAAAATTATAAAAAAACGTTTCTGGAAAAAAATTCCATATTTCTGAAACGCGTTTCGCGTTTCAGAAACGCAGTGCAACTATGATCTAAATGCAAGTTTGAACGTAGATTTTAGGTGTAAACAATCATGGATCTAAATGTAGATTTCGAGAGGTTTATAGATGGATTTCAAGGTAGCCAATCGCAATTTCTAGGTGCAGATAGTCGCAATCTAAAACTAGGGATTTGTAGGCTTATAAATTATTGGGAAGTCTGAAAACTGAAGAGATGAGTTTGGCTTACCTATCCGTCCGTCATACCTGTCTTGCATGCTATCCCGTGGGCTGAGATTCAGAATTGGTCAGCTTCGAGTTCCTTCTGATTAATTGCACATTGAGACTGGTAGGTATACGGGCACACCTAGAGCACAAAGGATATGTCGACTTTGTACCATACAGGAGGTTGAGGATGAGTATCATTTTATATTCAGATGCCCTGCATATTATGAGATTTGAGGCAGATACCATTGTTTATTTCGAGACGGGCATATTACTCCGAGATATTTCTGGATAATTTCCTCAATTATCCAGATGCCATATGTGTGGGACTACTTATTCGGGAGATGATTCTATTACGGTCAACACTTGTTACACAAGGAAGCTTGACTATTTGAGTGTTGTTTCATTTCATTCACTATTGGGAGCTACAGTCAATTTGGCCAGCCTTCAATCATTTCCGCGAATTCATACCAGGAGCAAGGCAATTGTCAACAAGGCAAATCATAGGAGATCACGGGGAGTGTTGTGACTAGACTATTCCCTTTCCCCGGTATCGGATCGTTCAAGAGGTGATACATCCTTCTATCTTATTGTAAACTATGTGTTGCACTGACTAGTTATTCATGTGATTTTGATATGGAATGTGGTTACGATATGCTTAAGTAGCTTGCTCTGATTTGCCTACGATTGGAAGTTGGTTATCCATTGATGATGTTACACTGGTACGAAAATGCATATTAGATTCATTGAGTTAGTGCATAGCATCATTGGTTAGTTAATGGTTGTACTCATCAGACACGATGTTTTTGTTGTGAATTAAGAGTCAATGCCTTCCTTGTGAAATAGCATGAAGAGTAGTCTCCCACTACAGATGAAATAGGTTGTATTGGGTAGGAGTCACACATAGGCACCCCAGTTTTGGAAATGTGTGGTGAAAGAGCCATATAGCCAAAATTAAAGCTTAGTAGCAAACCTAAGCCCCTAACGACACTTTTCGGCGTAATGGTCTCCAAATGACTAGCCGATCCTTTAGGAAGGTTTCAGTAAATGTGACTAGTACCTATTAAGAATTCTCTTGGAAAATTGAGATGACTATGATTAAGTTCACAACACTCCAGAAAGTCCAAAATGAGGGCCTAGTTGCTAGATGACGAAGGAAATATTGTCAAGCGCACTGGATCTACCCCATTGGCACTTTTTGACTTAATGACCTCCGATTGCCTTGCCGGAGGATTCGTTAGGAAGATCTAGCTATTTGAAACTAGTATGCATTGCAACTCCTCAAGAATTCGCGATAGAACCTCTGTTAAGATGCCGAGACCTCTACTAGCCCTAAAACTAGGGTTTAGTAGCTAGTCGGAGCCCCAAACAGGGCGTTTAGGCCTAACGACCTCGAAATGACTTGTCGGAGGTCTTGCTAGGAAGATCTACTCATTTCAAACTTATGTGAACTGTTTGTATCCCAGGATTACGTCATAGAACCACTATCCAAGACCTGGAAGGGTAAATGACCAAAATTGGGGTTAATGCCTAGTATGAACTGGAAAAGGGGGCTTTTTGAGTTAACAATCTCCAAACGACCCTACGGGAGGATTCAATAGGTAGATTTGATTGTTTAGAACCTGTGTGGACTGCACAATATATGTGCCTATGGGGCATTTCCACTATCAGAGTCTTGATACCATTAACTGCCAAAATTAGGTCTAGGCTATACTGCTTCAACAATCTGGCTCCGACCATCATTGGAGTTGTCTTTTCTTTTCAATCGATCATCCCATATTGCTTCAACACTTTCTTAGCATATCCTCTCTTTTTGTCTCTTTTGATCTGCAGCCCCAAGCATTTTGTTGCTTCTCCTAGATTTGTGGTTTCGTAATTTGCAGATATCTGACTCTTCGTATCATCGATTAATGTCAGACAGTTTCCTATCATCAAAGAATGATGAATCGTCTGTCAAATCACGAATTTTCCTTCTATCCTTTTAATGTAGACATTGCAGTCGTGTTGTGCTGGACAGAAGTCCAGAGACTTCACAAGACTATCGAGCTTCTTATACCAAGCTCATGAGGCCTGCTTAAGACCGTAGATACACTTGTGTAACCGATAGACATAGTCTCGAAAGGACTCACCTTTGTCATCATGCAGAAGTATTGGACTCCACATCACAGCCGTTCCATCTGCGGCCCTTCCACCGTGAGAAGACAATTATTTACGACAGCATTGTACAACTTTGTCCAGCTGTGAGAGATCTATTTCCAGTGACTTGCTTTTGCTGAAATGAAAACATTTGGATGAATCCTGCTATAAGGCAGTTTCTGGTGGGACATACATTCTTTTGTGATCCTTTTGTGTGCAGATCAATCTCTAAACACAGAACTTGTTGGAGGATATCCAATCAATAGAAATCTACTGCTGCTTCTAGTTTTTAGGAAACGTAGCTCATAGCTTCATACGAAAGATAATGTGCTTTCTTTGTTGTGTTACTAACCTGCCTTTTGTATTATGAGCAGACTGACAAGGCCTCTATGCTGGATGAAATTATTGACTACGTGAAATTTCTTCAGCTGCAAGTGAAAGTAAGACACAATTATCAAAAAGATTTGAATCTCTTTAATGATCGTAATGCCAATGATGTCTCTTCACCATTTTTGAGTAATTGGCACATTTCATAGCCATGGCCAATAGTCAGTGATTGCGTTGCAGGTATTGAGTATGAGTCGGCTGGGAGGTGCAGGTGTAGTCGCTCAAGTCATGAATGACCTTCCATCTGAGGTAATTTTGAGTGCATAGTCCCCAGAAAAATTCAATTAATTCAATTTTTTCTATAAACCTTCAAATTGAGCTCTTGCGAAACTGTCATCACAACCGTAAACTTTTCAAAATTGTACAAAATTGCCAAGGAGGGGAGTTTTTTTTTGGCTCTTGACAAGATAGAAAAATCTTTGGATTTGTAAGTCAACTTGAAACCCTTCAAATTGCGATTCTTTGGAACTAAGCTGCTCCACTGCTCAGAAGGTGTGAATGTTGCTAGCCTTGTCTCTTGCTGCTCCAGTGCACACGAGGCTATGTGCTACTATGCTATTTTTGTTGGTATCCTCGTACTTAAAGAATCATAAAGAAAGGATGTTCCTTTGCACTGGTTAATTTTCTTCAGCTTTTTACGTTTTAATGGGGCAAGACGTGTGGAATGGTTGATCGAAGCAGGGACCAAGTAATCTTCTTGCCGCGACTCTTGGTCAAAGCAACGTGAACTCAGGGCCGTCGCCTGAAGGACTTTCTTTAACTGAGCATCAAGTTGCAAGGCTGATGGAGGACGACATGGGCACTGCTATGCAATATTTGCAAAGCAAAGGACTTTGTCTAATGCCAATTTCTCTGGCAAGTGCAATTTCAAGTACTGGGGCAAAGTCAAAAGCAATCAATGAAGGGGCCTCAGGTGTGATCTCTGATGATAAAACACAAGCTGTCACTGTGTCTATGAGCAGTAGTCTTGCTGTCGTGGGACGGGCTCCCTCCTGTACAGGTGGTGTTAGTGATGATTGGAAGATCAGCGATAGTGGTAGTGGGACAAAAGCAGGAAATGAGGGAATCAGGCAGGTTAAAGGTAGTACTGAACTGAACCATGAAGAGATGTCCAATGCCTTCGGAGATGCCAAAGCTTCCGAGTCACCCATAAATGGAGCCCAAAATAGCTCTTAGTTCTCATTTGTCAAAAAACACTTACCATACAGGATCCTTTCTTCAATAATGTGAAAGACCCCACTTATATCTTTATGTAGGTGTTGCAACCCTGTAACTTGGTTTTTGCCCAAAACCTTTGAAAGGGTGTCAATGCAAGCTGAGAGCAAATGCAGCAGCATGAAAGAAAACAAAACATGCAAATATTGTCTCTCAGTACTGGTTTTGTGGGGTTGATTTCACAAGAGTTAATAATATTAACTTACATTAGAGCCCTTGATAGAAAGTTGAAAAGAGTGGAAGGTTTAGCAGATTATAGTCACACAAAGACACTAACGCTTCAGAAGAATAATAAAGATCTTAGTTACGAATGACAATTGCTATTTCTGAATTAGTGAGGGTATGGTGAGTCACATGTTATGGATGGTGTCAATTTTTTGAATGCACGTGTATGTTTTGATCATGGACTATTATTGTGCTAGAGATGATGCTTCCTTTCAGAGTGTGGTCTTCTCCAGAGATGCAATCTGATGTCTTTCTTTACTCGACAAGCTTTGAGTTAACCTTTGAATGTGCTTGCTCTTTAAAATTCATTTCCCTTTGCATTTTTGGATCTCTTCTTTGTTTCTCTTTTTGGCAAGCCAACTGTGTAGCTGCCAATGTCTCATGAATCATTTCAATCAGCCAAACACTGCAAAATATACATCTGATCTTGAGTCAGTTTCAGCATGCTGAGCTGCCCCCCTTGCAAGACACTTCGAAGGGATTGGAAGAACAGAGAGATATAGCAGATAGTGGAAGGAGAACAGAGCAAATTGCTGTACGCATGAAACAGTAGAAAAAGAACACCACATCCATTTTTATGCTTTACGTTAAGGTATAATGTCAAACATAATTTTGAATGTTAAATCTTGGACTGTTATATATTCTACCTTAAGAACTTTTGTTACATTGCATATGTAGGAATTGAGTTAAACATTTTTCTAGAAACTTAATTGTGAAGGTTGCATCTCAGCTATTTGCTTTTGTGGCAATTACATATGTCAAGGAGCACTAATTGTAAAGGCATGATTTTAATTCCTAGAAACATTTTTGTGAAGGTCCTGGACAGTTCTACATACTACCTTATAAATTTTCGCTGCATTACATATGTCAGGATGGAGTAAAACAACCTTTTAATGCAACTTGTGTTTCAGTACAGAGGTGTCTTATTTCCCCTAGAAAACATAGCTGTGCACCACCCTACAAAGAACTTCTACGCCAGATACATTGGAATGGAGCAAATATACAAATAGAGAGAAGCCTGGTAGAAGCTGCAATAGTTTTTTGATTTTGATTTGTTGTTTCACATGTAGACTTGATCATACTTTTTGTTTGCCCTATTATTTCCATCAGCTGCAAGAAGGCTGTTCTGGATAATTACGAGTATAATTGACCATAAATAGCCAAATTTCATTGAGAAAAGTTAGTGCAATGCATGCTGCACAAGTGGCATACTTATGTTGCCAATGTACCGGGCCTTGGTTTACTAACTCTGAACAAGTATAAATGTTTTACATAAACTGCTGGTCAGTCAGCAACCAAACATTTCAAACATCCAAATTTGCAATGTTTAGACACTTTTGTTGATTTTAAGGGATTTTTTTTTACAATTGTCCCAAAAAAATGCACAGAGCTGTCATACAATGAAAAGGCATCAGATTAGATAGCATGGGATTGATCATGCACAACCTTTAACACATCATAATAAATGGGTGAAAATGGTTTGAAAAATCGTATTTCTAGAGAAAGAGCTAAATTTTTTTAGTTTGTTGTTTCAAACAAGACTGTCTTGGCAATCAAACACTTTTGATTGCTACTATGGACCCTTGGTTAGGTTGTCACAAGAAAGAAAATTCTCATAAATAGACTCTTCAAATAACTTCTCTTCACTTGGTGCACTAATGTAAGATACGTAGTCACATTTGTTGTAACTAGTGGAATTAATGAATAATAGTAGCTTGGATGTGCACTATATTATAAATTTGTTATTACCGAGTATCCTTGATCATGTTCCTTGAACGTTGCGTAACCATGCAACAAATGGAGGGACATTCACTCCATGGTTGCACTCATAGCTAGTAGATAATGGATAAAGAACGTGCCATTTGGCTTTTTTTGTCTTTGAATGCATTTACATTTCAATTCTTTGTCGTGCAACTATTGAAATATTAGATCCTCTTCTCATTGTCATTCTATTATTTGGCTTAAGGCTATTAAGAATCACCTGTAATGTGTTAAGGTACTAGAAAATGCACTCACATTATGAGCTTCATATATTGGAGTGCAACCTACTTAAGATACTTTTGCTTAGTATGTGGGATCATGACGACTTCTCAATATTCAACTCTATCAACTTCTAACTACTTAATGAGTCCCATTGGGGATTCTTGGAGATTGGGCCAGCTCCATTTTTAATAAATCAATCATTTTCAAAAATGGATGAGAGTAATGATTTGAATGCTTGTAACTTGGATATATTCTTATCACATACATGCTCACATTTAAAAAGTCAATGGGAAGTTTCAATTTCTCATACAATCCATTTGTTGAATGAAAAATTTTCACCAGATTCACACGACCACATGCAAACCACCAACCTTCTACTTAGACTTGTTCCAAGTTTATGAATATTCTTTGAGGTTGAGCTAGAGAGGGAGAAAATTAAGACAATTTTCCATCCCTGATAATCTCTTACAAATGTGTGTGTGTGTGTGTGTGTGTGAGAGAGAGAGAGAGAGAGAGAGAGAGAGAGAGAGAGAGCGAGCAAGAGCGAGAGAGAGACAGAGAGAAATGCAAAATATTAGCTCTTGTTCCTTGTCATGTGAGAGCTTGCTCCACTATCAATCCACCATGAATAAATATCTCATTCACTAGACAACAAGCTTGAATACACAAGAGAATCACATACATTTTGTACATCATCATCATTTAGAGTGAGATTGGCTTACTTCTCTCCTTGATCTCTCTTCCTCTTAAAACAATCATTAGCAAAGTGTCCTTTAATAGAAACACTTAAGCTTTGATTTATCTTTCTCTATTACCAAAAGAAGATGCCTCATCTTGATCCAAGGTCCCTTGCTTCTTGAATCTTGTACCTTGGCCTTTGCCCTTGTATTTGCCTCAATGCATCTTCTCCTCCAAAACTAGAAGTGCCTCCTCTTGCTTGTCTGTTAGCTTTGCCCTTAAGCAACTAAGATCTCTTGCAAGTCTTCCACTTGGCAATGTCTTTTGAATGGCAAAGCTTTGTATTGTGAAAATTATGCAAAATCTAGCATTTTGATGTACATATGTAAATCACACGTGTGGAGCATGTTTCCATGTGTGAGTAGTAGGCCTATTTGCATTAGCTAATTCATGCTTTAGAATAGCTTGTTTTTCAACATAATTTGAAACTAGACAAAAGCATGCCAAGTGTCATCATGACACTTGGGCCAAAATTCACTCATGACATGTACAAATCACAATACATGATTAGGATAAGCAAATAGACATCCATATCGAGTCCTATGGGAATTTGACACATGTCATAAAGACTAGAAGTGCAAAATTGCAAGTGGTGCACCATAGGTCGAATCCTCATCTCTTTGACTTTTGAGGTCCAATGAAATTTAGAGGTGAAAATTATGGATCCAATCATTTGTGGAGGTCACCACATGCTAAATGGAGTAGGAGCTCAAGCTACCACTATATGGATGTGGAGTCTCATTGTACTTGTGATAATTTTGCGAGTTAATCAAGTTTTGTCTTGGAAACGTTTGGTCTATTCTCTCTCTACCAGAGAGCTTGGTTGGTTTCTCTCTCTACAAGAACTCTTGTTTGCCTCTTCCATATGAGATTTACTTATTTTTTCAAGGATATACATGAAACTTGCTTGACTTTGGATGATGATTGCTTTTTGTGTACAAGAACTCTTGCCTAGATCCAAATTGTGTTTGATAGCTCTTGAAAATCTGGGTTGATCAAGAGTAATTTGGTAGTGTGCAACCTCTCATGCATGTAGGTTGTGGTAGATCTATTCAAGGTCCTCAAAACTAATTTTTTTGACATAGTATCAGAGCTAGATCCATGCATGCTTGAAGATAGATAATAAAAAAGCAAGATTTTGTGTGAAAAATCTAGGTTTAGGAGTGCTCTTGGGTCTCGATTGTCATCTAGTTTCAAATTGGTCAATGATTGCTAGATTTGATTGAATTCTTGGATCAATAGGAAGCATTTTCTATGTATAAAGTGTAGGCGACGTGTAAGTTGCATCTCATAATTGACCCAGTGAGTCCATGTAGACATTTGATGGAAAGAGCTAGAAGTGTAGATTGAGAAGACTAAGGCACTAAGGGCCATTGATGCATCACTTTGAGGGTTGATAGGTGTGCCCACTTGATTCAAAATTGTGGTGCTTTCATCTTGGTGATCAAAGCAAGGTCCTACAATTGACTAGATTTTGATGTGATGTGATTCTAGAGTTTGTTATCTAGATCTTGGGAGATCTTATTAGTGTTTATAATCTTGTTCAAACATAGTTGTTTGTGTCAGAAATGGTGAACTCCTGCAACTTTGCCGCAACACAAACATGAAGTGAAGGTCGAACGAGAAAGTGAATCACTCCTATAGTCCTCCAGAATGTAGTCAAGCATTGCTGATCTATGTTTATAAATTAATACAGCATTCAACAGATTCAACCAATGTGCGGAATTGAAATGAATGGGAGAATCAGACATACGAATAACAACAGACACATTTGCATTCAAGATCATACATCATAAATCAACGTGTGCACAATGGCTTACAAGATCATTTATTGATCTTTCTTTGATTCTTCAAGCACTGCATGCATATCCATGCAGTGCGTTGGCGTGAGAGAAATACAGTTCTCTCACGAGTGGACATCTCGCTTACTAGCGGACTTGTGGATCTCTATGGATCCTGATCACAGAACCTATCTTGCTTGCAGTCGGACTTCTTGTCTATACATCGTCTTGATTGCTTACTAGCATCAAATTGTTTATATGTGTCAAGTATCATCCAGCAAGATTAGAGTGATTAAGCATCTACAACTAATCATGAAATTACAAGAGCGGCAGATTAGCCATAACCTAGAGTGTATCTGCTGACGTCATGCCATCAGATCAGATACCTGTACTTCTGGATATTTGTATGATCTTTGTTGGTACTCTTTGGAGCATGAGGGCAGTGAAAGTTTCATGACGTTTTTCATGTCGCGTCGTTGGTTTCATTTTCGTCGTCTGACTTTCTCGTGTTGGATTCTCGTTCGCGAATCTTTCGTGCTTGTATCTTTTCATTAGCCGTTCACGAAACTTTCGTGCTTCATGTCTCTTGACTTTTGTGTTTGTGAACATCTTCGTTAGGCAGAGGGCTGAAAGCTAGCAAAGCTTTGTAATTAGAAACGTTTTGTTTCTTCATGGACATTAGAGCCACTACCAAAAAACAGAAAAATAGTTGACTGCAAGTGGATATACAAGAAAAAGATGAAATCAGATGGCACCATTGGCCGCTACAAAACAAGACTTGTCGCGAAGGGCTACACGCAGAGATATGGTGTTGATTATTTTGACACATATTTGCCGATGGTCAAAATGACAAGCATACGCCTACTCCTTGCATACGCCACACAACACAATCTGGAAATTCACCAAATTGACGTGAAAACAGCCTTTCTCCATGAAGAGCTAGAGGAGAAAATCTTCATGAAGCAGCCTAAAAGTTTTGAAGACCCCGACAATCGACAATATGTCTGTCGATTGCAGAGATGCATCTATGGTCTAAAACATGCATCACGAGCTTGGTACAAGAAGCTCGATGGTCTTCTGAAGTCTCTAGACTGCAATGCTACACAACCAGACTGCAATGTCTACATTAAAAGAGGTGGAAAAGATTTTGTGATACAGACTATCTTCGTGGATGATTCATTAATGATAGAAAATTCTTTGATGCTGATAAAAGACACGAAGAGCCAAATTTATGAAAGCTACGAAATCACAGATCTTGGAGAAGCAACAAAATGCCTCGGGCTGGAGATCAGAAGAGATCAAACAAAGGGAAAAATACACTTGAGTCGGTCAAAATATGCCAGAAAGGTGCTAAAGCAGAATCACATGATGGACTACAAAGAAAAGGCCACACCGATGATAGCTAGAGCCAAGCTCACGAAGCAGGATTGTCCAAAAACGGAAGAGAAAGAACAGAAGATGACAGGTATACCCTACCAAAACTTAATCAGTAGTATGATGTACCTTACAATTTATACCAGACCCGATATGGCTTTTTCTGTTTATGCCTTGAGCCAATTCTCTTCCAATCCTGGCCTGGCACATTGGCAAATGGCAAAACGAATCCTACAGTATCTGAAGGGTACTCAGAATATGAGATTAACCTACAGAGCTGAAAACGAAAAAAAAGGATTCAAGCTGCACTACTACAGTGATGCAAGCTGGGCGAGCTGCAAAGATGACAACAAGTCCATTACTAGAGGATGTACAATAGCGTGCGGAGCTGCAATCAGTTGGATATGCAAAAAGCAAACCTTGGTGGCTCAATCCTCTTACGAAGCTAAATACGTCACAACTTTAAAGGTGGCGAATGAGGTAGTGTGGCTGCAGATGATGCTGGAGGCAATCGGGATACCACAAGAAGGGCCAAGCACGATGTTGATGGACTCTCAGAGTGCCATCTATTTGTCCTAGGAGTCTGTCTTCCGTTCAAAGACAAAACACATACCTCTAAAGTACCATCACATTCGAGATTTGATCTCAAAAGGAGAGATCCAGGTCCAATATATAAAATCAAAAGACATGATTGTAGATCTGCTCACGAAGCTGCTCGACAAGCCACTCTTTGCCAATCAAAGAAAGACAATTAGATTGAATATGAAAAGTTGCAAGGTTCAAGAGGGAGTGTAAAAAATGGTGAACTCCTGCAACTTTGTTGCAACACGAACACGAAGTCAAAGTCGAACAAGAACAATTTGTGAAAGTCAACGTCCCTTGACTCGAAGCACAAACAATTTGCAAATCATTCGTGAATCGTAAACATACCTCCAGGACCGCAAACCACAAAGGGACGAAAAACAAAAAGTTACGAAAGAAACGAAAAGAACGAAAGCAAACGAAGGTGAATCTTTCGCACTGCCAGCTGACAGCTCAACGGGCTTGGAGTCATAAACTTCACACCTAGGCGAAATGAGTGGCAACGACGGAGAGTCATTGATTAGTTGATTAGTCTTAACTAGTCTTGTGATTTCTGTGTTTAGCCATATTGTAAACTCCACACTGTGGAACTACACTGTGGAGGTATAAACTATCTTCTCTAGATCATAAAGACATATCTGAATATACAGAACTGAGAGAGACGTAGCGAGTAGAGCAAAAAAAAAATACTAAAAATAAAAGAGCTATACATGAAAGTCTGCCAACGAGCAGAACACATCAAAAGAGCAGAGTGTCATTCCACCAACAAGCGAGACATTGACGATCTCACTCTAAATTAAACTGATAATACAGCATCATATTGAAAATAAAACGAATTCACATATTTTAATAATGATAATAAACGATTTAAACAAACAAATTTACCTCAATTCTTTTAGATCCTTGTATATTTACGACAACATAACATAGACTTTCGATTGCCCTGCAAAAATAAATGAATGAAATTATAGATTATTACAAGTAACAAAAATTACAAAAAAATAATATCAAATAGACGAGTATACTAAAAACAATATGACATTCATATAATCTACAAATTTTAAAAATTCACCTTCTTCAACGCTCGAGATGCTTTGGCAATGTCAAGCAAAGATTTTTCTTTTATCAGATCTTGCATTTTTTCAGTCACCTACAAAAATCAAAGCACAAAAATTATAATGGACAAATATAACATGTGTTAATGAAAATGTACCAATATATAAAATGATTTGAAGTACCTTTGACATACGTGTGCGTGTTCTAGAACGCACATCTTCAACAATAGGATGTTCATTTGATAATGTTTTGCCCTGGTGAAAACATAACTACAAAAATATTCATTTACATTGTATTTTGTAAAACTTTATTGATTTGATACCAATGTTAAAAATAATGTTAAATTTAACTTGAGTTGGCAATGCATTAAGTGATGCTAATGCACCCTGCAAAGATGGCTCGCCCATTATTTTCGTAAAACTCATATCATTTGAGACAGGTTCATAGACACTATGACTATATTCCTGCCTCAACAAAAACATCAAACAAAGTCAACTTATTAATGTGATACAAAAAACATATGAGTTTGTACAACATTATTTACACACAACAAAAAGGATAAAATTAAAAAAAATATGAATTATTTAATCCATACACCATGAATAAAGTACTCACAGAGAGAGAGAGAAAAAAAGATTACCTCATCAAAAAGCTCCTTGGTGTCTTTTTCATGCTATTAAAAAAAAAATTAGAATCTTGTCATAAAAGGATCACATAATGTAAATATAAATAGAAAACATTTGAACAAAAGAATCTTACAACACCCTGGGGAAATTCAGGAAGAGATGGACAATAACATTCTTCATCCTCAACCTGCAAATGATACATAACACACTTCATGATTAAACATATTTTTTTGCATTAGCTTTCAAGTTATTTTTTTGTATATTGACATGGTCATAAATAAATATTTGAATCCATAAATACTTACTGCATTTTGCAATGCTCCCAGAAGATGGCAATGACAACTTTTCAGCAATTGTATCAATAGGCTGTGAAGAAATATCAATGCAACATGTTATACATGTTTCCATTACTTGTGACAAAAACCAACAAAACAATATATTTTTTGAATATAAGCATATAAATTTGAACTCTACTTTACTCAAACTACTCACTTGAAAAACTTCCTCAACGACATCATTTGACGTGCTAGGGAGGCTTTGCTTTCTTCTCGCATGTTTTCTCTTGGATTTGATGCATACCAAAATCCACGCGTATATATCTTCAATCCTCTATGTATAACTTATTCCAGAAAAAATTAAAGGCTTTATTTCATTTCTTTTGTTGCTAATAAGATTCTTTATCGAATCTTGCAACTCCTTATTGTTTCGGAGGTCTAAATTTGATGTGTTGGGCAAAGCATCTTTTAGCCAAGAACAAACGACATGCAAATTAGACAAGTAAACAACATGTTCATGATAATACTTTGCTAAAAGATTGCGCCCATATAATTTATTTTCCTCCCTGTTCTTTTTCTTTGGGACACAAAATATGTCCTCATACATTGGTATCTTCACCAATGACGTGTCACTAACAATGTGGCCAGAATGGATAGAGGGCTCTATCCGCGTACCTGCATTGCTTCCCTGTGGAGTTGAAGACAAAATTTGATTATCCACATATTTACATAAGAGAGTTTAATTGGCAAACACCAACTATGGCAAAGATGTAGGAACTCCTACCTGATCTGCCTTTGTAACAATTTCAATGCCTCAAAGGATAATGGCTATTTCCAACTTTTGCAACAAGCCTCTAACACTTCTTCCCAATAGTGGTGGGTGCTTCCAAAAAACTTATAGCTAGCGTGGAGGATCAGCAAACACGGTGTATCCTTCAAGGGAACAAAAAATCACTGACAAATAAGCTTCAAAAAAATAGTAAACCAACAGCAACAAACCACCACACAAGGTACATCGAAGTTAAGTTTCTCCACAATAATGTATATGACTAGAGTCTACACACTACTTTGTGAGTTTATTTACTAGTAGAGCGAACCAACATGCTAGCCTCTTTATTTAATCTTGCAAACTACTTAATTAAACATACGAACCTCGCAGATGCACTCCCAAGGTATATATTATGATCTGCCTGGTGGAAATTATATTATGAGACCTGAAGTTTCAGGAATCACAAAATGTTTTGCTGCAGAAGACACAACATAATGAAGCAAGTCAGTAGATGAACCAAATGCAACGAGCTATTAAAAGTTTATTCCAAATTTATTTCTAGTTTCGTTGAGGGAAATACTACCCATGCATCATATGTAGCGCACAAAAATTACAAGCGAATTAAGGTAATAACGGACCAATGATCACAAGTTCCTACACATTTTAGAATAACATGGGTTATACATTGAGACGCCATTCAAATTTGATTTAGCAAATCTAGGCCAAATACTATATTAACCGCAGACAGTTCTACCTACGCTGCAATTCTAAGACAAGTACACTTGGAATTAGCTCTTGGTCAAGTTGAAATTATTCATAGAAAATGCTTATGGTTTTGCCTTTCAGATTTTCAAGGCGTTCTGAAGCCAACGATTTAACTTGACATGAGCCGTCATTACCTGAGCAAGGCACGAGGACTCGTGCCGTCAGGTATGGCATAGAGTTATATCCTCATCTCCGAGTGACCGACGCTACAAGTACTGAGCTACAATTATAATCTGCGCAGTTCTGCCCCATTTAATTTGTAGAAGAAACTACTTCACCATGGCATATGCATGGTCACCATCGGTCCTGTGATATTGTAGAGATGGATCAGTTTGTAGGATCAGACTGTTATAACCGGTTAGCAAATCTGAACTCAAGAATTAGATAAATCTTGTTCTTAGTAATCATGACCACGTTAGATATAGCATTTGTGCAGCCCAAGCGTTGATGAATACATCTATGCTCCAGTGCATATGCATCACAACTACCTCCAACACCGTTCTCCCAGATACGCCATCTATAAGGTCTCAAGTAAATTCTAAATCATCAGAAATTGAAGCACGTTTAAATAATCAGCCACAGCTATATTTTGCATTATCTAACACAAACAGTACGAGGCATGTTGGCAATTTTATGCTTCTTAGCAGGTCTATGATTCTTGGTATGCACAATATCATTCCACCTACATATACATGTTATTCTTGATCGAAAACTTGCTTAGGAAGCAAACACTATTATACTGATAATAATTGTTTTTAGAGTCGTTATGATAACACCGGCTTCCGTATCTGATTACATGAATCAGTGTAGATATAAACATGGAGCATGTCCCTGAGCTCTGCCTTTGAAGTGGTTGCTGAGTGCGAGTTTTAATTCCTTACACCTGCTACCTGAGTATGGATCTCTATCGCTCTGATCTCCTTGAAGAAATCATGTGCAAACTATATGAGCTATGCAAGCATGCACCATATGGAGTATGAACTACACAAAGGTTTTGTTTTAAACATTGGTTCATCAACCCATACTTTGATCTTGGATCGCTACTTCTATCATGTTAGAGGTTGAGACTGCTGCTTGAAGCTAATTATGATTGTCACATGAATCAAGCGTTAGTTGGAACAAACAAAGGAATGGTTTTTAGCTGTGCTCCTCAACTGGGCTATGTGCATTGTCAAGTATCTGCGTTTTTCTTTTAGATTTGGCAGAAAGCTTACCATCGAGTGGATGAAATCTTCAATGGAATAGTTAATGCGCCATATCATTCGCCCTCTTCTTTTCCCTCGTTCGCCCTGTTCGACCTATTCAGTCGTTGTTCGTCCTTCGTCCTGTTCGCCTCTTCTTTTCCCCTGTTCGCCCTGTTCGACCTGTTCAGTCGTTGTTCGTCCTTCGTCCTGTTCGCCCTTCGCCCTGTTCGCTGTTCGCCCTATTCCTCAGGAGATGTTCGCCCTTCGCCCTGTTCGTTGTTCGCCTTGTTCGTTAGGAGATCAAGATCAGAAACCTTCAACCGAAACCGAGAAATAGAGAGGTGGAACAGAGAGGGCGGTAGAGGAAGCAAAATCGGCTCCAATCTGGCGCCAATTTTATCATTAATGGCGCCGGCAGAATATTGATCGACTCGCCCAGCCCGCGCCCCCCCCCCCCCCAAAAAAAAAACCCTCCTCCCTGGCCCGAGGTCAGAAGTTTGGCCGTGTTTTGGAAAATGCTCCACTGTGCAATTTAGGTGCTCGATTCAATGACTGATGTGTGGATCCAAGCGCATAAAAGAAGAATCCGTAGCAGTGCGAATAAAGGTTCAAATGTGAAAGTATTGTACTTTAGGACCATAAATGGATCTACAAAAGATTCACAAGAGTGATTGGATGCTTGCTTAACAATCTATCAAAAAACTAGACACAAAAAAGTTGATCTAGATTGGCAATTTGTCAAACAACAAGCATTAACAATCAAAAACATTGATTAACATTGAAATCCGAGCTCACACGTGTGTACTACAGGCTGTAGTACGGCCTTCAACCTGAGAAACAAGTAGAAATTGATTTGGGTTCATTTGGATCACAAAAACTCAATGTACATAGTGAACTAGCTTGAGATTGCCAATGAGCTCCAAAAATTTTTCTATCTTCAAACAATGGAGAGAGGGAATACATACCAAATTCGACTTCCTTCTTGAAGTTAGGTGGATTTCCAGCATGTAATAAGGAAGTTAACTCACTCTCCTTGACCTAAAATGAAACCCTAGTCTATTTTCTAGAGTTATGCTTGGTAGGTAGTTAGTTGGTCAAATTTTCACTTTAAACTTAGGTGTAGGTCCTATAAAGTAGGGATGACCACCAAATAGACATGACCAACTCTCTTGACTTGACTTAACCTGCATTAGGATGGGTTTCCCACGTGGCATCATGGCCTCACATGTGTGGGACCCACTTGTGTACACAATGTACACTATTCTACATGGTTTTTGATCAAGCTAGATTTGCCAATTTTTGGCAATTCTTCACACTCCTCCTCAAATTTAGCTTGATCTATTTACAACTCTCTTGATAGATGAATGAAAGCTTTTAGAAGTGTCTAAAAAATCCATCTACAAACAAGGAACTTTTGAGACTCCAATAGAGAATGATGTCCATGAAGGATCTTTCACCACCTCTTAGAGGATCCCCTACAAGATGTTCCATAAATGTGTCTATATACATGTAGCACACTTCAAAACTAAACATCATGCCAAGCCATGGATTCCAAGGCATTTTGTGCACTTGAAGATACATCAATTAAACTATTAAGTGCATACATAATGTTGCCAAAGACAACTTGCCTTGCTTAATCCATACGATTGAGCCTAGATGGCTCCATCTTGATACTCAAGGTTCTTCTTGGAGTCCTCGGGTCTTGAGCTTGATCCTCCACTTGACTTGACTCCAAAACATCAATGAATTGAATAAGGTGTTGATCCAAAAGTGCTTTTTCAAGTTTACAAATCTTCCATTCTTGAAAGATCACATTTCTACCATTGGCAAATTCTTTGGTGGAAAACAAGTAGATTCTACAATCTCTACTTGAAGAGCAAAACACTACCATTATTCCTATCATTGAATTATGATAATCTTTGGTCCTTACATTCACAAGGTTCAACTCAAGCTATCTAAATCTAATTCACTCTGTCACATCTTTATTTTTTCTTTCCCACATTGGCTAGTTCAACTCCTCCTCATTATGTGCCACTTCATTTGCACTCTCATTTGTGCTATTTACCCAATTTGCAACTGATCCTCGCCTTCATGCTATTTCTTCCTAATCTCATTTTTCTAGTATCATTTGGAATCCATCTCTTACTCCGCACTAATGCTACATTTGATCTTGCTTATCGCACCAATTTTCTACTTCACGATGACCTCCTTCACACATTCACATGAATCTTGCATGATCAGCCACCCCTCCTCTTTCTTCTTCCACATGTAACCCTTTATGCTAGTTGCCTCTCTCTCTCTCTCTCTCTCTGTCATACCTACGTATGTTTCTTAACTTGGGCTATTTGGCCCCATCCCCGTGGCTATTTTTATGCCTTTCTCACTCTCATTTTTTACATCCTCCACTCCCTTTGTCTCATTTGCATCACTTGAGAATCCATCCACTACCTCCTCTCTCTCATGTACCACTTTGTTGCATTATAAATGTTTTTCCAACTCTTCATTGCCTCCTCTTTCTCATCTTGTCTTGTTACTTCCTGCCTCAAGTGATAGAAGGCGATTCCAGCAATGAGAGATAGACCTCAAGCAATCTGAATGCTATGGAATTGAGATCGATTGTGTTTGATCACCTGATGAGCCATGTTAAGTAGTTAATGCCTGAATTGTAGTATATGTATCAAACTCGAGTTATTGCGAGTGGTAGACATCCAATTTGGGCTAGCTTAATGTCTTGGACTCAAGATCCCTCTACTTTCGTCACTTACTAAAAATTTTGGGTGATCATGTCAAAAAACAGGTCGTCTTGAGTGTTATACATTGAATTTTAGCTATCTCGTGTGATAGGGGTTAGCATTGTCAAGAAGGGATTAGATTTAAGGAAACTTAAGCACATTGGACACAAAAATGACTGAAATTGAGCCATGTAAATTAATAAAAGTCAAAATTACATGCTACGCATTAGATTTGAGCTATTTTGAGTTATGTGGATGAAATTTGAGCTATGTGATCCTAAGCTCAAAACTCTTTTGCTTTCATCATTCTTGAGCAATAGGGACCAAAATTGAGTGGTCTCAAGTGACTCATCATTCATTGTCATAGTTTGAATTAGAGTATTGATTGGTGGATGTTCAAATAGAATCTGAAGAGGTAATTGGCCTATTTTAAGCAGATGTCAATATGAGCTATCTCAAGTGATCGGATCCTATTCTATCAATGAGAGATAGAACTCAAGCAATCTAAATGCTTTAAAATTGAGATTGATTAAGTTCGATCTCTTGGTGAGCCATGTAAAGTAGTTAGAGACTAACTTGTAGTATAGGCATTGAATTGAAGTTATTGAGACATGTAGACATCAAGTTGGTTCTAGTCTAATTATTAGTCTTGGACACAAGATTCCTCTAATTTCATCACTTAAGGAACACTTTTGAGTGATAATGTCCCAAACCAAGCTATCTTGAGTGATACATTGAATTTCAGCTATCTCATGTGATAGGGGTCAACTTCATAAAAAAACAGTCAAATTAAAACAATCTAAATGTACTAGACTGAAAAATGATTGAAGTTGATCACTCAATGAGCCATGTCAACTAATAAAGTCCAAAATTACATGTTATGCATCAAGTTTGAGCTATCTTTAAGTCATATGCGTGAAATTTGAGCTATGTAGTTGTCCTAAGCTTAGGATTCATCTAATTTAATCACTCAACGAATACTCTTGAGTGATAAGGGCCAAAATTGACTGATCTCAACAAGTGAAATAAAGTTGGGGATATTTTGTGTCATAGGGATCAACACTATCAATAACGGATCGAACATGAGGAATTTAAATGTACAACTGAGTTGATATTAGTCAAATTCAATCACTCAATGAGCCATGTCCATAGGTGAGGATCAAAATTGAGCATTCTTGTGTGTAGGCATTAAATTCAAGCTATCTTGAGAAATAGATATCATATTTGAGCTATCTGAAGTGATAGAAATACTTCCATTGATAAGGGATCGTCCTCGAACAATTTGAAGCTATTAACATTGAGATTGGTCAATTTTGATCATTTGGTGAATTTTGCTTAATGATAAGCATCAAATCGCTTGTTGGGCATTATATTTTAGCTATTTTGGGTGACATGCATCAACTTTGAATGATTTGAAGCTTCAAAGCAACTCAGTACTCTTTGAATTCGATCACTCTATGAACAACCTTTTGCATTACATGCCAAAGTTATATCTCAATTGATATATTGCATCGAAAGTGATATCTCAATCGATATATTGCATCGATTTTGAGCTACATCAAGTGACAAAAGCACGCCCTGGGCTCGCCTTGGGCCCTGCAATTTTTCATAACGAGCCATCCTGGCCCGTTATCTAATACATAAGAATCTTTTCTAATTCATAATTCAAAAGGTATCTAGAAAATTAAATGTTTTTCCTAAATTAACTTGATATCACATACATTTTTCTATTTAGCAAAATGTTTTCCTAACAATCAAGGGTTTTCCTAACATACATTTTTCCTAGATGAAATATATGCCAAGATACATTTTATTACTAGGAAATTTTTTTCCTAGTTAAATATGGTGCAAATGTATCTAGGAATTTCAATGTTTTCCTAGATAGAATTTGTGCACAAACATTTTTAAACTAGGAAAAATGTTTTCTTAGTTAAAAGGAGTCCCTAAACTAGTAAAAATCGTCTCTAACTAGGAAATTCTACAATTTTCCTATGTAGGAACATGTCCTATTTTTCTTGTGATACAACAGACTTACGCACATGATGACAACTTCTATGCTCAGGGCAACTACATTTAGACAACGTGACAATAGACTTTTCATCACTAGCATCTCATGACATTGATTCAATCGACAACGTTTAGAATTGTATCAACCACATACTTCACTGGATCTCCTCCACAACCTCTCTGAAAAGCTTTGTGTTGTCAACCCATCAACCTCTTACCACAGGTAGATTCACCCTAAGCTAACTCTCTAACCAATGCCATTAGAACTCTCCTTCTCTTACTAAGTTCAGCAACATAACAAGATAAGTAGGCAACAATCCAATGTAGAACTAGTTATCTCCCATGGCTCAACAGAGCAACATAACAAGAAGTGAGACAATGTAGATTCCTCAACAACAGCTTAACAAAGCTAGTAGACACAAGTGGTGCCTCCCTTCTCCTTCAACATATCAGCAGAATAGAATAACATACCACAACAGCTTTGCAGAGTAGCACAACAAAGCAAGAGTATCCACATTCTTTCTCTAAACTCTTCATTGGTGTATAACACAGTAGCATAACATAGCAGCAGAGCAAAACAAGAGCAGTCACATTCTCTAAACTCTTCACTCACACACATACGCATGACTCTTCAATAGTGTCTCCTCTAAACTCAACGTTTTGTGGCATTTTATAGATGGTGGTAGACCCTTCAACCAGCCATTCTTTCACTTTCCATCCTTTTCTCTCTATTTCAACATGTGAACAATGCAACTGCACCCATCACATCAGTCAACCCTTTCTTCCTTATCCTTTTCCCTTGTACTTTCCCAAACACCTATGGACACTTGGTGTACATGCAAATTTTTCCAAAATTTCCTTCATGATTACCAAGGTGACACTACAACACCCCCCGTGATTTGCGATGCGAATCGCGAGCTTAATTTTTTTTAATTCGTCGCGAACGTCGGAAAAACACATCGCTATAAGGTCGTCAGAATCCGACGACTTTAAAACACGTCGCAATCTGACAGGCACAATGTGCCGGATTCTGGAACAAAAAATTTCGATGACGGAAAGCCGTTTAGACGTGGACGTCACAATGCGACGTCCAAAGACGTCGCAAAAAAAGTGATGTGGACGTCGCATTGCGATGTCCCGGAACCCTGTCGGATTCCGATGTCTGTAAATACAGAATGATGCTAAAATTTTCCCGACGGATGTCCGACGCCCATCCGACGTATGACGTCGAATTCCGACGTCCCGGATAGTTGTCGGAGTCCGACGTCTGTTAACAGAATGATAAAAAAAAAGGTCCGACGCGTGTCCGATGTCTATCCGATGCGTTTGGATGTCGAACTCCGACGTCCCAAATTAGGTTAAAAAAGATAAAAAATGCGTAAAAAATAGCGCGCGAATTTTTATCGGGCTGTTCTTGGAGTTGAGTTCTTGGAGAAGCGATGTTCGTGAATTGTTTTTAAAACAATATTTTTGAGTTGCATTCAACATTTGGATCAAACAACAAACTAAGCATGAGGTACTTTTCATTCTTAAATTACTTTTCATTTTATATTTTATTGCATTACTTCATGTCCATTATGAATGACAATACTTTATTGCATTGCTTTGTTCACATCATAAATTTCATTTAGATTTCTATATATGGTATTGATTGTTGTTTTGAAATCTGACATTGCACATGGTTTTAATTTCTTAGTTGGTTATTACGTCAATCCACATCTCTAAATTTGACATTGCAATTTTTTAAAAAAGAACATTGCACATATAAAAACAATGGCAATATAATACAATCATTTGCAATAATAATATTTTCATAAGATGAATCAATGTATTACTAAATTGGTGCTTTAATGTCGCACGAGTCTTTCTAGATCTAACATCAACTAAAATTTATAAACCTAATCTACTCGTTGTCGTCGTGACATACAGTTTGCATGAACACAAGCAAACAAACTTCATTAATATTTAATGCTTGATCGTATTAAATTAAATAAAATTGACGTCAGAATACAACCCACATTAGTATAAATACAAAAACTAGTACTTACATTTGGAGGATGACCCTCGCTCCTTAGTTTGTCGACCAATGCATCGTATGATTCCCTGTAGGAATATTCATATTTCTCCTTAGTTGGCAGATGTCCATAGTCCGCCAACTATCCATGCATTCAATTTAAGTTGAAATTAATTTAGGGCTACGTTGAAGCAGCTAGTCATAATGCATACTAAAAAATAAAAGCATATAAAATCAAAGATAAACTATAAGAGTAGTGTAAGTTCACTTACCATGCTTGCTTGCAATCCCGTCTTTTCTCGAGCCCAACCTAGAATTGCCTATCCCATGCATCCTAGTGGCCGCAACATCTTTTTGAATCTTGTATTTTGTGAGAGATTTCAACTAGTTTAGTCTAGTTTAGTCATATTTTGGTAAATTGTCAATAAGAGGCCAAAACTCATTTTAGACTTAGAGATAAACTTTCTGAAGTTATATTAGTTTAAAATACATTCAATAAACACTTTTTGAAAGTGTGGGAAAGTTGGTAGTCGAGTTTGAGAGAGATTCAAATTTGAACTTTGGGTACATTGAATTTAGACCCATAAATAGTAGGGTTTACATTTTGGAGGGAAAGCCAAGTGGCCAAATAGGGTCTGAAAACTCTATAAAAGGATGTAACTCGTGGAGAGACACATCTTCTCTCTTCTCTCTCTCATTTCATCATTATACATGGTTCTCTTTGGGTTCTACTACTCATTGGTGCAGTATCTTGGTGTTATCTTGCAATCTTGTGTGTAGAATGATCATTTATTGCTATTTTTGGTTCCACATGTGTGAAATACAGTAGGGTATTGCAATTGTACGAACAACAAACATATTTTATGTTTTGGTTCATGTTTGATCAATATCTCTTAGAGTTTGCATCTCATTTTGTATGTAGATGCTGATTTTTCTACATTGACACGATTGTTGGTTTGCTCCTTTTTGTAACCAAAGATCAGGGACATGGATTGGAGCTTGAATGATTTGAAATCCTTCACATATTTATCTGGTGTTCGTTCATCCGCTTTTACACAGTTCCAATCATTTCTTGAACACCAGGAGGGCTTGGATTGCCCATCCCTATAAGCTCGTCATGCCATATCACGACGATGCCTAATCCATAAGCTCATATGCTTATGAATTTTCTTCTCCTTGAATTCCTCTTCTTGTTGGAATTCGTCAGGAAGGGTACCAATAACCTGTCGTTATGATCGGCGGCAGGTTGTTCAGACCATTTACTAAATAATCTGTCGCCAAAATGGCGTTGGCATAAAGAATAGAGTCGGTTCAAAACTGCCCTCTCTTTTCTATTGGCAATTATATTGCCTTGAGGATCCATGTCATAATAAGGATTTATGGATGACTCTTTGGTGGGGGCGGGAGCCGCGGCCGCTTGTGAGGGACCACCCTCATCTCGGCTAAACATACTTTGCAGTTGTGTTTTTTGCTCAAGAATAATGATTCATATAAATTTTTTACATAGTCTCTCAAGCTTTCACTATTACTACATTCATAAACATACAATACATTACAATAAACCCTAATATATTGAAATGAAGTAGAAAAGAAAATCGATTACATAACTTTATTGTATATTGGAGTGGGACTTTCATACCTATGTTAACAAAAGAAGAGAGATATGCGTGTAGAGCTCGAGCCTGCACCAAGATGCAAAAGAATCATATAAGCGACAATGTATAAGAATAGTACTATCTAAAAGTTTAAAACATTAGAATCATACAATAATTTTATGCTATTTGTGTTTTGTACTTGTGCATATATGCAGTTTATCATAACAAGATGAATTACATTCAAATCAGTCTAGCGATGAAGACACTACTCAAGTTAACAGAGTAAGTAATCAACATGCATAAAAACTTTGTTCATAAAAACTTTGTTATTATAAGTTAAAATATTGTGCTAAAGTGCCATGTACTTGATTTTTGTTTCTCATAGAAAAATTCTTTTCAAAATAAAATATGGTGCACATGCCTCAAGTGTGATGGACAAAAGATGGGTGAAAGACGCATTGTTGAAAATTATTTGTGGAAGTTTGAATGAAAAGAAGAAGGTCAACCATCGAATTTGGAAGACGTTGAGGTTTGTTAATTTTATATGATTGTTTTTTATTATAATCTTCGTCAATCTATATATGTCACTTATGGAATTAGTTTCATGTGTGTAGCCTATACATTGAATGCCATTCCACGGAGTTGATCCATCCGTGTTTAGTTACAATCAACGTCAACTTTTGATAGACATGAGAAAACAAAGAATGAAACAAATTGAAGAGGCAAACACAATTGGAAAAAAGAATAATCAACTTGATTCTAATGATTATGATGATGAGGTGCAACACGGTGAAGCAATGCACAACATGTTTGAATCTTACTATTGAAGCAAATGAGAATGATGATATGTATGCATCTTCTAATGAAAACAGAGATCACGAACAATTTGAGAAGGATGAAGACGAGATTCTAGTGTGCAAGGAGGCAGACACTCCTCTATAGCCTGGAGCATCCATTTCGAGACTAGCTACGTCAATTCTTATTCTAAACCTTCAAGCAACATACAAATGGAGTGATCGTAGCGTGACATCTTTATTCAGGTACTTAATGCATAACACAACTATTATACTTTATAGTGTATTTACATTAAGTTAATTTTTTCTCTTTTCTAGCAACTCACATTGCTCTTTTTTTAGGTTGTTGTATCGAATACTTTCGAATATAAATGTGATACCTAAAATAGGAAAAGAAGCACGAAAGATGATGACCGTGCTTGGAATGGATTACGACACAATACATGCATGTCCAGAAGACCATGTTCTATATAGAGGTGAGCATTCAGAAAAGCTTCAACGTTCAATGTGTAATGCTTCACATTTTCGAGATGACGTACAAGGGGAAAGTGCCATGAAAAGTGTTACGACATTTTTCAATTATCCCACGATTGCAACGTTTATTTCGATGTAAATCTTTGGCACAACTAATGGATTGGCATGTCAAAAATCGATCTACGGATGATGTAATGCAAGTACCAAGTGATTCACCTGCATGGAAACATATTGAAGACCAATGGCTTGAGTTTAAAAACAAACCTCGTAATTTGAGATATGGCCTTGCTATGGATGGCATAAATCCTTTTAGTATTCAAGCGTCAACTTGGTCCACATGGCCAGTTGTGCTCATGAAACATACCTCCATGGTTGAGTATTAAAACATGACACTTGTTATTGGCTTTATTGATTCTAGAAAAGTACAAGGCCAAGAACATGGATGTGTATCTTGCACCTTTGGTCGATGAATTGTGCATTCTTTGGAATGGTATTCATGCTTACGACATCTTGAGACCTTTACAACAACGGAATTTTGTTGTTCGTGGAATTCTAATGTGGACGATGCATGACTACCCCGGTTTAAGCAAATGTTCAGGTATCTATATAATGAATCTAATCTGTTTTAGGGTTTAACGTTTGAGTATATTTAACTAAGCTTAGGTTTAATTTGGTATATGAACTATGCAGGTTTAACCACATCGGGTTACAACGCATGTTATATTTGTGGACCACTTTTGGAGGGTGGACATAGCACAAATATGTTAAAAAAAGTGGTGTACAAAAATCATCGCAAATACTTGTCGCCTAATTATCCTTTCGAAGGTTGAATAGGCGATTTTTTGGAGGGCCAGGAAATAATCCTCTAACTACACCACCACCCCTATGCATGGGAGTAGCCGAATGGCTTAAACATCACGACGTTAATTTTTCATGGAATGAATCCATTGATGGTATGAAATGGTTGTCTATTTTTCATAAATTACCCTATTGGAGGAATTTATTGATAAACCATCTATTGGATCCTATGCACATATTCAAAAACGTCGGTGAATCCTTATGGAACCACGTCATTGGCATAAAAGACAACTCCGCAGCTCGTAAAGATCTACAAGCGACCGATGTGAAAAGACCCTATTGGATTCAATACACCGAAGGTGGAGATGAGATTTTACCTAACGTGCCATGGATTCTTACAAAAGAGCAACTCTCATATGTTAGACATGTCATAAAACAAATGAGAACTTCAACATGCTATGCACATTCTTTATGCAAATCATTTACCAAAGATGGTAAATTAAGTGGATTGTAATCACATGATTGACATAAGATGTTGCAATTCATACTTCCACTTTCTATTCGAGGTCTCTTCAATGATGACATATGAAAAATGCTTTACAATTTCTCATCGATGATTAGGTTTGTATATTTTTTCAAGCACTTGTATAAATATGTGTTATTTCAATTTTTTTTATGTGTTAAACAACCTAATGTACTATCAATCTTGCAGGTGGATTTCCTCAAAAGAAATAAAAAATAGTGAATTGGATTCCATGAAAATCCAAATGATCGAAATGGTATGTTTGTTGGAAAGAGATTTTCCAACTTCTTTTTTGGATATACAAGTTCATCTTCTAGTGCATTTGGTCAAAGAAGTATCAATTGCAGGACCTATGCACACGAGATGGATGTTCTACCTTGAGCGCTTTATGAAAGTTTTGAAGGGCTTTGTGAGACAAAAGACAAGGCCAGAAGGTAGCATTGCAAAAAGTTGGCTTGTACAAGAATATTTGTTTTATATTATCGAAATAATATCACAATTGCATCCTGCAAGTCCAAAAATGTGGTGCGAAGAAGAAGATGAACGTGTTAAGGGTGAAGTACCACAAGGAAATGGTGTGCAAAAAAGACTTTCACCTCAATTAAAAGAGAAAATTGACACATTCATATTATATAATTGTGGACAAATGGAAAAGTGGATTTCAAGGTATGAAGAAGCCAAAAAGGAAAGAAACATAACATTGAAACGAAGAAGAAATATCAATCGAAGAAGAAGGATGGCGTTGGAGAACGATGAACCTTTGGAGCCTTTACCTTCAAAATGTTCTCGTGAATGAGTTTTTGATACGATGCTAAAAGCATCGAAAAACGGAGAAGAAGTGACCGAATTAGAATGGGAATTTGTTCGCGGATGTGGATGGAAGGTTAGTGTAATATTGTTTTTGTGAACTCAATATATGAATAGTATTTCTACTTACACACATTTGTTTTTTTTTTTTTTTTGTGTTTTAGTATACATCATACATTGCCATGTGGGCATATGGACACCATTACCGTGTTGAGAGAGTTGACAACAAGCGACATACATATGATTGTGGTATAATGGCCAACTTTCAACAAGAGGTCGTTCTAGTGCGAGGGACCCTAATGTCATTTTGGATGACCTAGACTACGTCGGCACATTGCAACATATTTATGAAGTCGATTACAAGACTAACGACAAATACTTTATTTTTGACATAAAATGGTTTAAGGTCATCTATTGTGGAAGCAACGCCACGATTAGAAATGATACACATACTCTCTCTCTCTCTCTAAAAATCTAATATAAATTTTCTATCAAACACTATTTATTTATCTATCACTCTTAAATACCCTAAACTAATGCATAATACAAAACACCCACACACACACACATACACATGTACACACACACATTATCTCTCTCTCTCTCTCTCTCTCTCTCTCTCTCTCTCTATATATATATATATATATATATATATATATATATATATATATATATATATATATATATATATTTATATATATATATATATATATATATATATATATATATATATATATATATATATCACATCTTAAATTTTAAATTAATGCAAAATGTTGAACACACACACACACACACAATCTATTCATTTTCTATCCTAAATCTTAATCAAATCACTCTCTCTCTCTCTCTCTCTCTCTCTCTCTCTCTCTCTCTCTCTCTCTCTCTCTCTCTCTCTCTCTCTCTCTCTCTCTCTCTCTCTCTTTATTATTTTAAATTCAAAATGCAAGACACAATACATACACACTTTTTCCCTCTTCTCCCCCCCCCTTCTCTCTCTCTCTCTCTCTCTCTCTCTCTCTCTCTCTCTCTCTCTCTCTCTCTCTCTCTCAAATCTTAAATCTTAAATCAATGTAAAATGATTAACATGTTCACAAAAACACTCTCTCTCTCTCTCTCTCTCTCTCTCTCTCTCTCTCTCTCTCTCTCTCTCTCTCTCTCTCTCTCTCTCTCTCTCTCTCTCTCTCTCTCTCTCTTAAAACTTTATTTTTTAAAAAAAGACTCCAAAATTTTTCAATATCTTCAAGCATACATCTACACTTCACCTCTTCTCTCTTTTTCTCTCTCGCAAATTACAAATCTAATAATCTTAAATCTACTATCCTAAATAATACTAATAATCTATATTCAAAACCATTTTAAATCAATGCAAATTTAAACACACACACACACACACACACACACACACACACACACACACACACAATCTCTTTCTATCGTTCACACTCTCTATCTCTTCTTAAAACAAACAAACAAACACCAACCTCAAACAAACAAACATAAAGCAAAACAAACAAAAATCAAGCACCAACCTCAAACAATGATCTTCAAGCACTGATCTTGAAGCACCCTCAAGCACTGATCTTCAAGCCCTCAAGCACCGGTCTTCAATTGCCCTCAATCGCCCTTAATCGCTCCAAAGACGCTCAAATCTGCAAAAAACAAAGTGAGAGAGAAGGCGCTGGATCGCGCAAATTCGAAGATTGAAACAGACGTTGGAATCCGACGTCCTCCAAACACGTCGAAATCCGACGTCTGTGCCCACTCAGGCCCGCACAACAGGTGCCAGATGCCGTGGACAGGCTTTTTGGTTTGCCGACATGGATGTCGGATTCCGACGTCCACATCGGATTACACGTATTTTTAAAAAAAAATCTATGGCAGGTCATATCCACGTTTACAAGTCAGAATTCTTTTGTGGGTTCTCCACGATCTGTGGCCATTCACATGGCACTCTTGCATGTAAATCAAAACAAACTTCAAGCATAAGGTACCCTTTGACTTTTCTTTTTGATTGAGAGACACTAAATATTTTACAAGATTGTATCTCCACATAAGATACAACCAAAACTATGTAGTAGATGGAGATATCTACAAAAGATACAATTATTTTGATCATCTTGTAATGCCATCTGGATTAATAAATGCTTCACTAATGTTATTGAGCATCTGAACAAACTTTATAATCACTCAGATCTATTTGTGCACTTTTCCTTGATAGCATCCAAGTATGTAGTCTTGGTTTAGTTGAGCAAAGAAGCATGTGCTTGGCTTTGCAAATTCTGACAATGGTTAAGTGTATACCAAGCTTTCTAATTGTGAATTTGGAAGAACGAGTCGGATTCGATGTGCCTTTGAAAAATTGGTTGCCGCCCATATTTCCCGATCGCCGAACTCTGATTTTTTAATTTTTCTCTTCAAGTTGTCTGGCTATTTTGGCCTCTCCCAATATTTAATTCTGCCATTCCCGTTTGCCTTGCTGAGTTTTCCCTGTGATTGCGATTCTGATGCCATAAATTGTCATGTACCCATATTTTTGAAACCCAATATGTCCAAACACTGATGTATGTTATTTTGTTGATTTTTTTTCCATCGGTATTTCAACTGACCAGATTTTGATTCTTTAAATTGTTGACGTTGTTTCAAGTGACAAACATAGCAATCTTGAGAGGAGATGGACCGTTCTTGGAAAACAAAAATGTTTTTGTATTAATGAAATATTTTCAATTACATCAAAATTTTGCTCAACATTGCCGGCATTTTTATATCCGGGCCAATATTAAGGCCGTAAAAGTTTTGACTAGCCACATTTAGGTGGGCTAGGACCTGTTTCTACATGGATCGGCATTTTTCTTTGATCTTTCAGAAGATTAGTCTATGTCAACTATTTCTGATGGTTCTTAAGACCCTTATAAAATTCTACTACCTACTAACTATTAACGTGTCTAGCCACTTTAAGGGTGGGCTAGGACCCCTATTGGTTCACTTTTTTGTATCGACTTTTGTCGAATTCACAGTATTTTGGTGCTCGCCAAATGCTCCGCAACTGCTTTCTCCTCAATATTAGTCCGATTTTTTATGTCGAAAATTCAGCTAACACCTACTTCACCTTCATACCAACCTCCTCGTGCTTCCCCTTCATGTGCACGTCGTGAAGCCCACTATGATATTGCAGATTCCTTGTTTGTTTTTTCACCCAGGTGGCACCATATGCCCGCCCCATCTTTGCCACCACATATCTTCTTGTCTTTCAATTTATCAAGTTTCTTTGTCTTCCTCTTCTTACCTCCACATTCCATGTGCGGGTTGTGGTCGCCTTTATATAGAAGTGTCGATCTTTCTCACCATCAAAATGCTTGCTCTACTTTTCATCAACAACTTGCCTTAACCAATGTCGACCTTGCACCTCACCCTGCTCCCACTTTGCCACCTGACTCAGCTTGGACCTAGATTCGCTCCCTTGATATTCTAGCCGCATTTCAGTTAGGTTTTCTTCGTTCTCGTCTTTATGCACACATACCTTTTTCCTTGCGCTTGGACATCCAGAGAGCTTTGTCCTTACGTGTCCCATTTGGCACTAAGTAAACTTGCAACTATTTTACCTAGTGACTTATATCAAGCAATAATATTTCAATAACTACTTTGTGAGATATTTGCTTTGTTATAGTTGATGTAGAGTTTTAAATACAAACCCAGAAGTACAGATATCTGATCTGATGGCATGACGTCAACAGATACACTCCAGGTCATGGCTAATCTGCCACTCTTGTAATTTTCTGATTAGTTGTAGATGTTTAGTTACTCTAATCTAGAAGTTACACAGAGTGACTATATACTCTGTGGATGATACTTGATAGATATACACAGTGATGTAGTAGTCTGATGCTAGTAAGCAATCAAGACGAAACAACCAACTAAATCTATGCTCATCATTTGGTTCCTTGTTGGACTCCCATGATGGATACGACATGAACTTTGCTCCAATGATGAATATACATCATTGAAACAAGCCATGTTTGATGCCATTCGAGAAGAAGATGAGGGATCCGATGTCAATGAGCCACGTGAATGGAGAGCACATCGTGCTGTCCAAGAAGCTCGACCAAATGAGGAAACACGAGAACAGTTATGGAAAACACAAATGGAGTTGCTTAACCAGCAACAGATGGAGAAACTCATAAAAGAGTTTCAAAACACTCTTAAGTCTATACAGAGTTCGCTGCCAGGTCAGTTACCCACTGGCCAAATCCACCATAGATGAGAGAATACATGGTGCCCTCACTGTCGAGGTGCACACACTGGCAATGAGTGCCCATCATACCAACCGGTCCCAGATACTTCATTGATCAAATGTGACATCTGCGACTTTATGGGTCATACACCTCACTCTATTGCTATTATAACCCGAGAAACCAGCCTCACAACCAGTCAAGGGGACATTATCACCCTCCTCGACAACAGTTTGTTTCACAAAACCAACACCAACACTATCCACCACGAAACAACCAAGTCCATATCCAAGAGTTGCCCATACAATCTAGACATGAACCTCAACCACAACTGGTGCTCTTAGGACCACCTCCAAGGGGACAACCAGATTTAGGAGCACATAAACATAGACACCCTCGAGAATCTGCACAAACACATATTGTTGAAAACTCCTACAATTACTCATAAAATCACGATACAACACTCCCATCTATTACTTCTCAACCATATTAAGCCGACAACTCATGCTTGTGCAAACGAGATGAGTAGTCCACACCACCAGACAATCCAGCACAGCTAGCCATCCAAGATGGTTATGCTATTGCCACAGGACCAATGAGCAACCGCTGTTTTATTTGTGGTGAAACTGGCCACTTCATGGTTGACTGTAAAGTTAAGAACCAATACCATGCGGAGTGTCCAGACTGTGGTCGCAAACACAGTTTCAAAGACTGTCCTAAACAACCTAACATGATCCTTCTAGCACGCCATAAATAATCCGAACCTATTAGAATTCTCACTAGAGCACAACGCCAATACCAAGAAAAACAACAAAACAATGCTAAATCAGCTGACCCACATGGAAGCCACTTGACAGCTTCCACATTACCCAAAGACTACCCAGACCCAAACGTGGAACAAAGACAATACAATGAATTTAGAGATGAGTTTTTGCAAGAGGAAGAACATACGAAAAGTCTGTTATCAGCTCAGATTCCTGAAAAAGAACAATCCCTATAGGGACTTGAAGTATTTTGTGACCTCCTGCAAGCTCAACTCACTATGCCATTCCATAGCGCGATAAAATCTTTCACCGGGCTTCAGCGCTATATCCATCGTAGTTTTCAACAGCCTACTATTCCTGACGACAAGCAAAAAAACAGAAGAGATTTTTGAAATTCCCCAGATTCCTATGAATCTGCTGAATATAGGTGTTGCTAAGGGGACTAACATCACCTTGCCTTTGTCCTATAAAGACTATCCCATAGTATCCGCTATCCTTGATAGCAGATCAAGCGTCAATATAATCGCTTTGTCCTTGGCAAAGTCATGGGGCTTCCATACCCTTGATCAACCGTGATACAAACTTTGTCTGGCTGATCAACGAGTTATAGACCCTGCTGGTCATTTATCAAATATCAATGCTCGAATAGCAGGTGTCAACACCCTGGACCCAAATGGTAGGCGTTGTCCAAGATTGAAAGCATAGCAAAATCACCTTTGGCAATCACGACAAACGAGTCACTGTTGACTCAACTGGCCATGTCAAGCCCGCTAAAGTTTATGATGATTGATCATCAACAACTTATGATGAATCAGATAGCAAAAGGCCACTATACAAGATCCATGGACATAATAAATTGGGGTCAAGCACTAGTCTCAACTCTCAATTCATTACCACAAATACACACCCAAAACAAACAAACATGAACTTCGAACATAATGATTTAGCTGATAATAATCAGAAGCCATTGCATTGCTACAGCCGTTGCTTAGATTTTTCAGTGACTTCATATGTTCTGAAGAAACCAAAGTCTCTGGAATTTCTTGCAATGCTACTTCTCCAAGTGCCCCAACTGCAAGCTCGCTCAGTCTCACTCAGGCTCAAGCTTTGGAAAATATCAAATTGGAAGATCTACAAAGCATTCTTTATCCAAGAACATCAATAGTCTGCTTGCCAAAAACACGACTAATTGCTCAGCTTGTGTCATGACGATAGCCCAATCGCTATCAAAGATGGAAGATGATGGTGCAATTGTTGAAAAGTAAAAGAATGCAGTATCTGGTAACAATCTGGGCTCGCAGTCCCATGATCCCTCTCAATGACGTACTGGTTGAGTGCAGGTTCTAGAATTGAAGAGGATCCTCTCATGATGTTACCAAGTACCATATCAGAGATGGCTCAAGGCATGCTTCTGCCTCCTCCAGCTTCAATGTCTCTTGGTCTTTACAATAATAATGCTTCTCCTAATGATGATGATGATATGATGAGGCCATCTTCCTGCAGGCCCGAGCCCAGCTTATGGAGCTAGCCAAATTCGAAGATCTGCTTTGTGCATA
>MU834287.1:0-48127 GCA_029204225.1 Diphasiastrum complanatum | reverse complement strand
ATCCTACAGTTTAAATTCCGAAGAGGTTAAGATTGATAAAGAAGTCACAATACGTCACAACGTATGTGGGGACGGCTGAAAGAACAGTTGGAAGAGTCTAGAGACCAAACGACATGCTAAAGCTTGGAAGATTTCTAGTTATGGTTTTTCCATCTCTAGAATTGTTTGCTGTTTGCTGTGCTGAGCTTTACTTAGGCTTCATCGACGCCTCCGCAGCCTGCACTTTTGCATGAAGATGAACTCAGATTCGAGGGCATTTGAACAAATGAACCGGGTGAAATGACCATTCGACTGTGTCGAAGCCGATATACGTTTTGATTCGAGCTGTCGGCTTGTTTTTTGTTCACAAGAATACCCTCTGAAACGTCGCACTCTAATAGCGGCCCGCAGCTCTTGATTCTCGAAGAGTTGTTAACAGCCTGACGTTTGGATCCATTATCCTCTCCTCTCTATTCCACAGTTGAGCAGACCCAAAAATCCTAGAAAGACAGGCTACAGAAGATTGAAGATGTTTAGCTCGAATTGAGATAAGCAGCTGTCGATTGCTAAGATGCTAGTCGTCTTAAACTAGAAGATATTTTGGTTGCGAAACTAGTATATATACTCGTGGACGTACTACAATCAGTCAGAATAGTTCAACAAGAAAGAAACGTATGCAGAGAAATTCGAATTGTTTCTGGTCCGGTAGCTTGTATATGGTACACGAATTGTCTACCTTCTTTCCAGCCTTTGAATGGATGAAAGACTCTCCGACGTTGCATGTACATTTTTTGACCCAACAACCTGACCTGAAAGAGATGGAACATGTTAGCAATGCAGAGTATCCTTGATTAGTTGTTCGACTAGGAACGTCGCTTTCCTCTGTCTTAGTTTTCCTACTTTCTTCAAGATGATGTGCGTTTCATCGTACTCGTTCTGAGGAATGAAGTGGTTGTAACTCTGCTATTACTGCACCCGTGAATTCAGATAAGTTGTATAACTTATAAAGATACTTAAAATTCGAGTTAAAGAACAAGGACAAGGTGATTCGAGCAAAAATTTGCTCTCAAGCTTTAAAGAGTGCTGGAGGAAGTTCCTAGAATTTTCAGGAATGGAAACTGTTTCGCTTAGTTTTGTTAAATTTCAAATCAGAATCCGAAACTTCAAGAATGAGACGGACCTCTATCAAGTCAAGGAGCTAGAGAGAAGATGTGAAACAGGGCCTAGTGGTACGATGTCTCTGTACGCTGATCTGTTGGGGGATCCTTTGTGCAGAGTTCGCCATTATCCTGCATTCGCCATGCTGGTATAGTTTCAAACGGTGCACCACATTATTTCATTATTGCCGTATATACTTTTTTTGTAAATCTGCTCTTACACTGATTAGCTCGTTATTTCGACTGTTCAACTCTGTCTCAGAAGCTTTTGCAAATTTAATCAGTCGAGAGCTTTGAAAAAAAAACTTGAACTTCTGGCAACTTTTAGGTGTAAGACTTTGGCTTGATAGATTGAAGCTATAACGAAAATTTTTAGATCCGATCATCTATTTTGACACAGGTAGCCGAAGAGGATGCTAGCAGGATAGTTGGCCTAGTCAGGGCTGGAGTTAAAGACGTGGTTTGTGGAAAGAACATAATAAACAAGAACGATCTCGGTGGCAAAACTTCCTATGAAAGGCCTGTTTATGCTCGTGTCGGATATATACTTGGATTGAGAGTGTGTCCATTTCATCGGTATAATCCCTTCCGCAGTGACCCCCTTTTCTCTCTCTCTCTCTCTCTCTCTCTCTCTCTCTTTTTGTGACTAATTACGCAAACTAAAATCTGACGTCTTCTAACTTCGACAATATGTAAGATCGCAGTCGAGCAGGCATCGGTCTGAAATTGGCACAAGCCATTGAGGATTGGTGTAAGGAGCAAGGAGCCGAATACGTCTACATGGCAACAGAAAGAAGCAATACTGCATCAATCAAGCTTTTCACTTCCAAATTGGGCTACAAGAAATTCAGAGAGCCGCGTATACTCGTACATCCAGTATTTCTCCATAGTGAACTTGTACCTCCAAACGTCAGAGTGACTAGATTGACTAAAAGGGACGCAATAACTCTCTACACATATCTGATGGGCACAGCAGAATTCTTTCCCAAAGATATAGAGAAGATCTTGAAGAATGATTTATACGAAGGGACTTGGATTGCTGCTCTGAAAGAAGAGGAAGATTTTGAGCTGATTAATGTTAGTGAGGATTCTAATTCTGGTAACGGAGGAAGTGAACTTGCTCAAAATCTGCTGAAAGGAGTCGTGAAGTCCTGGGCAATGGTGAGCCTCTGGAAGTGCAACGAGATATTCAAGCTTCAAGTGGAGGGCGTATCCTTAAAGATCCGCACCTTCGCAGCCATAACACGTTTCGTTGATCAAGCGCTCCCTTGGTTAAAGATCCCTTCCTTTCCCGATGTCTTTTCCCCTTTCGGAATGCAGTTCATGTTTGGGGTTCATGCCGAAGGAGTAAAGGGCCATGAACTACTTCGTTCACTGTGCGGCCACGCTCGTAATATTGCTCGTAGGCATAATTGCCAAGTAATTATGACTGAACTAGCTTCATCCGACCCTTTAGCAGATTGCATCCCTCAATGGAAATGCTTATCCTCTGCCGATGATCTGTGGTGCATAAAACGCCTCAGAAACCAAGCTTTGGATAGAAAGATGAAAACATCAGACTCCGATAATGAATCTTCATTCGAGTCTTTTAACTGGTGCAAATCTGCTGAAGAAGAAAAACTATTTGTCGATCCAAGAGATGTGTAGAATTAAAGAATACACCTTGTTCTTGCGTCGAGAATCTATCCTTCTAGATTATGTTGTGTCATTAAAGCAGATGCTTCTTTGGTCCCAGGTTCGAGCCTCCCCTTGGAAACCAAGAAGCATTAAAGCAGATGCGCAATACGTGTATATAGAACGTCTCTTAAACTCTCTCGGAGCCCTCTCATGCCATGTTGTATAAGGAAATCTATCTTAATTTCCGGAGCTGCAGTAACAACTTCGCAGCAATGAGAAATCTGCTGAAAGAAATTATCAGGGAATTGTGTGCAGATCAAAATTTTTTGTAATTGGATTAATTAGTCCAATCCGACCGTGAAACTGTAGAATAGCGGCTGTAATTTTTCTGAACATCAATGCACTTGCAAGGGCATTGCAGCTTTTACTTTGTAGCAGTAGAAAACAATCTGTTAAGTTTTAGAGCCACAAGTTATAATCGATTCTTCCAGTTAGCTTCAATCAATGTTTCCTTTCAGCTATCTGAGTTTCACAGACAAAACTGCTTGCTACAAAAATGCTTTACATTTGTATCTCAAAAGTTTCGTGACATTTCTCGAAGGATTTTGTGTTGTTCCTGATTCTTGAATTTTCTGATAGTAGGGAGCGGTTTGCTTTGGAAATTGAAACCGTCATCGAAAGCTGCTCGTTGCGCTGGGAGCAGCGCTTCCCATCTGATGCCGATTATTATGCTTCTGACATCCCGCAACCCAGAAATGGCAGGCAGTCGCAGTTAGAATTATTCATAACGGTAACGATTAATGGCGATTCACGTTACTTTATGAGTCTTGTCTTGTTATATGTGGCTTATCAATAAGAGTCTACAGAGCCTGAAAATTTTCTCTAAATCATGGGCAGAGCTATGCGTCTGCCCCTTACAGCCAGCCTCTCTTCATAATTGCTCTTACTACTACGAGCTTGCTAGCTGCCAACGACCATTACTCTCCCTTTGGAATATGGGCCTTCTTCCAAGAAGCTCCATATGATGCTCTGGCGGTTGCCCCAAAGACTATAGTGCTCTTCAGTAGTGCTTGTGAATGTAAAGGAAGCTTGTTAAAATGATTTTTTATAGACTTTCTAGCAACTCATGAGCCCAAAGCCTATTATTGGCTCTATAATGTTCTTCCTCAATCATGGTTCACTACAAGCCTTTAGACTCTAGACTTGACTTTAGACTAGAGCATGTCCATGCTAAAATTTGACAATAAGGTTGCCCTTGTTGCTTTATTTCCATGAAGTCTCACAATGTTCATGGTTTGCCCTTGGTGCTATGTTTCCATGACATCTCTCACAATGTTCATGGACATCACCCCATGTGACTTTACAAAGAACTTGCCCTTCAAATTTCATTTTATAGAGTATAAGAATTTCATGCACATTTCATTTTAAAATTTAATTATTGAATTCCAAGTAAAGAAGTGTACCTATATACATTTCTCATATCAAATTTCCAAATAAAGCATTTAATAAACTAGATTGATTGCTTCAAGGGCCACTTGCCTTACACAACTGCGATCACAACATACACATGAAGTCCGAAATTTAAAACTTCCAAAGTATGGAAGTTGAAAAGTTGGAGTTCAATTGTAAATGTTATGGAAGATGAAAAATGTTAAGCTAGAGGTTGGCAATTATTCACACCTAAACTTTGGGCCAAGCTCTCCAATGGCCCATTCTAAAGTCAAAACTCTTTGAAATTTAAAGTTTGTGAATCTCAATTTCAAATAGCATTGTATTGAGCTTGCAAAGAGTGAACTTTCAAGTTTTAAGGAAGTATCTGTTACAACTTATATGAGTACCTTAACTCATGAAGTTTAAAATAAACTGTAGTCCATATCATAATAATGATTTTATACAATTTATGCATTTCAGTGTTGGAGGCCCAAAATTCCAAGGTGTTGAAAGCACAAATTAACTTTGTCAGGTGTCAAAATTTAACATCGGACCATTCTAGGTCCCATGGCCCTGAAATTTTGATGGACTTAGGTCCTGTTTCATAGTTTCTAAGTCCAAGACATCTAGAGTGTGGGTCTAGAGGGCCACTAAAGTTGGTATTTTGTGAGAATATGTTTAGTGGGTTGATGATAATTTCATGGGTTGCCATTTTGGAAGTAAGTCACATTGGAATAAAATTGAGCTTTGGGTCGAGGAGCTGCAATCTTACGAGTCTTATGGGAAAGTATCTAAAATTTTAAAACTAGTTGGGTTTAGCATTAGAGTATCCAAATTTTTAAAACCAATTGGGTTTGGCATTAGAGTATTCCTAATTTTTGGAATCTAGCCAGGTAATGGTTTGATGACTTTGTAGATCATATTTGCATACAAATTGCTGAAATTCATGACACTTCATATAGAGTATTATGCTTTGTTCCTATGAACCCATTGATGTATTTGAGGCACCATCAACAAAAAGTATTATGTATTTGAAGTTTGAGTAAAAAGGAAAATATAATACTAGATTGTGAACAGGGGCAAAACCCATATTTGGCATCTAGTCCAAGTATCAACATGAGTATTGCATGGACCAAAACCAGCCCTAGTATAATATCGACCACCCATCTATTGAATGAGCATTAACAAAGGGTTGCAATTCTCAACCTAAGTATCACAATCACATATACCATTCGGGTCGTTCTTTGATACCCAATTGAAAAATAGCCAGGCAACTATATATCCACCCAACATTGATCTTGATTTCCCAAATTTGTGATTCTTGACTCTCAAGCTTTTAATAGATCAATACGTTTAATACTAGCTCTTGGTAATAAAACATTCTTTTATCTTTTTAGGGACTAGCAATTTCCATAATATAAAAGTATCTCAAAGTTTTTGTCACTTGTGAGATATCAGTATAAACATGATCCGTAAGTTACACATTGCTATATATCAATCTAACTTCTTTTGCAAGGGTGATACAATCGGTTATCAACCCATGTTCGTAAAATATGAACTAGCAATTATAAAATTCTTTTAGAAATCTTGATACCTGTTAGATATCAACATAAATGTGATTGCTAAGTTACACGTTGCTATGTATAAATCAAAGTTCTATTGCAAGGGTGATATACTGGTTATCAACCCAAGGTCGCACACACGATATGATAATTTTCATTTTTAAATTGCATCAAATGAGGCATGTAATAGCTATTGGCAATATTTTTAGGCCACACCACAATCTAACTGATGCTTTTGATTCGAATAGCCTCTAGACTTTGGACCAATGTTTTTCGTAATAAATTACGTTAAAAATGAAAAACAAAAAAAATCTCCACACAGAAAATCAAATTAAAAAAAAAAATTGGCTTAAAAATATTGATTCCACTTTTGACAAGCGAAATAAATAGAAAAACATAAAAATCTTGCCAAAAGCAAATACATGGTATTATGCTCCACTGATTGGGCCTATACAATTTACCACATACAATCTAGTCCTCAGGCAACTTGTGGCCTCCGCAACTCTTGCCAAGGTCCCATTACTATGGTAATGGCTCTCCCAATGGCCATTACCTATAGTGCATGATAGCATTTTTCAAGAATTCTAGCTTTAGGTAGGTTTGGTAGACTCCATGGATTCTTTTCTCTAAAGTTTTAAACATGAGCAATCAAATGTAAATCATATCATGACTTGTGAATGTGAAGACATAACATGAATGTTGAATTCTATTGAAATGTTCAAAAACATAATAGATGTTATGCATATCCATGCTATTATGTACTTGACACAACACTCCAGCACACCATCAGACCACCAAGTTTAGCACAAAAAGTATCATGCGCTCAACCTAAAGAGTTTGCCACACTCTTTGCTAGCTGACTTGTCTCCAATCTGACTTTAACACAAAACACAAGTGAACCACATGAGAAACAAGACTCACATTGAGGAAACCTCACTGCTACCATGAGATTATTACCCTCCATCTAGCTAGGCTGATATCCTATCAGACATTTACAAACATAGACCTATAAATCTAACATCAAATTGCGATTGTGGCTCAACTTGAGAAAATCTTACTGTCACCATAAGACTATACCCTCACTAGATATACATCTAATAGACAAAACGACAAGTCACAATTGAGCATACCAAATGACTATTTTGTTTTCAATGTAGCACATGCATAATCACACACGACTCCGACTTAGATTTAGAGTCTTGTAAGAAGGTAATATGCAAGCACACATTCATGCAAACCTTCATGAATACGTCAAATACATGACCATGCTTGCGCAAACTGTGGTATCTAGTCATATTAGCACATGTCACCTGTAGATTCATTGCTACGCCACTAGTCTCCAAATCAGATCTTTGATCATGTCCCTCACATGTAACCAAGATGCCCATGCCCTCACGTCCAAGCATATCAAATAGATGTCCACATACATCATCCAAGATCAGCCATCTCAAAGTGCTCCAAGCCTCATCCCCAATGTATCTCCCAAACAAAGCACTACTCTCCAAGTCGCTTTGCCTTGACATCTTGTCCAGTAAATCTTGAAAGTTGATCTCCGTCCAGTCCTCATGCTCCAAGCTCAAGAGTCTACCAAAGACTCAATGAATAAATGTACACAAACCTCACCGATAGGCTATACCCGAGTAGCTTGCCCATCTTCTAGAGATACTGATGATGATTTGCCAATCTTGCATCCCATGCAGAGTCACTTTCCATGCTTGACGCTGCCAACTCTGATTTGATCCGGTACATAAGGTTTCTTTCCAAGAAACTTATCTCACCACTGTATCCATCATGTCAACCCAACCAAAGCAAATGCACAGTAGATCCATCTTCGTGATGAGAAACTCACCCACGACCTATAGCATATCAGCAGGTAGAATAGCTGCACTAGAAACATGTACCATGTACCATATGATCACCAAGTATCCATTACCCGCTGATAGCTCCCCAAGAATCTGTCTACATGTAGTGCAACTAGACTCCAACTGGATCTAACCATACGTGTTGCATCCTACTTCCTGAATAATGATAGATAAAAACATAACATGTGATGCCAAATTGAAAATCACCAACTTGTGCATATAGCCATGCAGTTCACATGAATACTCACCAAAGTATCAATTGCCACTTCGTGAGTAACGATATACATCCATATTGGCTCACAACTATAGGCTTACTAGATCCACACCACCTCGTGATGCACTCCCTGCCCTCAAGATCTGTACCACATCTCCCGCGATACAATCCATGCCACCTCCCTCCAAGTAGGCCTGATCTGTTGTTGTAAAGCTAACTCAGGTGCACCAAGGTGTCCTGTAAGACTCTAAGGGGTGACACTCCCTAAAGGTCCCAGGGCGAGTTAGGAAGCAAGGACTGAGCCTCCGACCTGTGGTGAGCCAGCCAAGTAGTTACAAGTCATGAGCTAGCTCTGGAGCTCGAGTCATGGCCTAGTCAGGAGCCACGTTGATTCTGCCGCCGGGACGGCTCCTGGGATCCATGTCCGAGAGCCAGACTGATTTTGCCAACCTTGCCAAGCTTAATCAGCAAAATAAAAACTAAGTCCAGAAAAGCGTGCTTTACCAGAAAGCACTATATTCCAGGATAGAGGGGGCGCGCCGAATCACAGCAGAACTACAGGGGGAGTCCGACAAACAAATACCGTGTTGTGGACAGATACATTGGCAACTATCGATTGTATGGCTGGGCATACATGTCATCCAGATCCAGATTCAGATTCAGAACCCAGCGAATTACCACCGAGAGGATTCACCCTTGACACGCCTATCTCATATGGGGTGAACATGATAAACGTAGCATGGCTATCACCGGAACCTATTTCGGAACCTGTTGAAGATGATTTAGTTCCTTGGCAACATGCATTGTCCTATGACGAGGAAGCTGAGCTGACAGATGAGCAGATCCTACACCACATGGATTCTACGCGTTATGGAGTTCAACGAATACCAGCTCAATTGCCTCAGAAATCTCAACATGCTAAAGTCTCCAAGATGCCACCACCGAAAGCACCTATACCAAAGAAAAATCAACAAAAGCAAAGATACAATCAGGTGAGCAAGTGGAGCGATTTACCCGAAGAGGCTATAGCAACAGTGGATGAAGACATTCAGAACCATGTGGCGAATGTTAAAGAACCTCAACAGAAGATAACGAGCAGAGAAGCAGCAACAACCAACAACAATATACAAGACAAAAAGAAAGTTGCTGAATCGCATGCTCAAGAGTCATCCGACCAAGTTTCGACATCAGCTTTAGGAATGTCAGAAGCAATGCACAAGATATCACTCACCAATCGTGCTAAGATCAAACTTTTGAAGGAAGAAACGAGTAAGGCACCAGTCCATGATGTGCCAGAAAACTTCAAGAGTTATACCTTGGACGAGGGGGTGATAATGATGCCGAAAGCACAACGGGAACCTGATGCAAATCAGAAAAAAGAAGAACAAGTCTACGAGGGACCAGCTCGCACTCAACCAATGAATCTAGCAGAGCCAGGAGATGAAGACAAAATTGTTCATGTGGGAGCACAACTCACGCCCTCACAATTCACCCAACTGCAGAAGTTACCGATGGAGTATAAAGGCTGCTTTGCGTGGTCTTACAAAGATTTAAAAGGAATTCCATCATCTGTAGTCCAACACACCATACCTTTGGTCGAAGGAAAAACGCCAAAGGTGAGCCGATATTACCGCTGTAACCCGAACTAACCGAGCTAATCAAGCAAGAGTTGCAGAAGTTGCTCGATGCCGATTTTATTTATGAAATCGAGCACAGAAAATGGGTGTCACCCATAGTCATTGTTCCCAAGAAGAATGACAAAATGCGGATTTGTGTCAATCTGAAGGCACTTAACGCTGTGACACGGAAGGATCACTTTCCCTTACCGTTCACAGAAAGCGTCTTGGATTGAGTAGCTGGAGCGGAAGCCTACAGTTTTTTAGATGGCTTCAGTGGCTACAACCAAGTGAAGATTGCACCGGAGGATCAACACAAGACTGCATTTGCTACTGATTGGGGTACATATGCCTACAAGGTCATGCCATTCGGTCTTTATAATGCCCCTAGCTCTTTTCAGCGCGTCATGCAAAAGGCATTCAAAGACTATTTACAAAAATTCCTAGAGATCTTCCTCGATGATCTTTGCATGCACAGATTTAATGATGAACACTTATCTCAGTTGAAAAGAGTGCTTATACAATGCCGCAAATTTCAAATATCATTGAATCCAGAGAAATGCCAATTTTGGGTCACACATGGTCTTATCCAGGGCCGTATTGTATCTAGACATGGGATCGCCACTGATTTGTCTAAGATACGTATTATCATGGATCTTCCACCCCCTGGAACGATTCGTGGAGTCTATGTATTTATGGGACATGCCAATTACTACCGAATCTTCATTCTATTCTTTGCGGATTTGGCACATCCCATCTACAAGTTGACAATTGATCCACATTGGACGGAGGAAGCCCTACGAGCTTTCCAAAAGCTGAAGGAAGCACTTATACCTGCACCAATCTTATGGCCTCCCAATTGGACAATTGAGTTTCATGTGCATATTGATGCATCAAACTATGCTATAGAAGCAGTATTGACCTAGCCAGGCGAGTACAAGAAAGACTTTCCTATTCTCTTCGCCAATCGACAACTCAACGATGCTGAAATCAACTATTCAACAACTGAGTGAGAAGCTTTGGCAATGAAATTTGCGGTCAAGAAGTTTTGCCATTATCTTATGGCCACTCATTTTGCATTCTACACTGATCATCAACCTTTGCTCCTAGTCAACAAAACCTGCAACACAGGGAGAATCACTAGATGGTTACTCTTGTTGCTCGAGTTTGATTTTCGAATAGTGGTACGCAAAGGCAAGCAACATTATATGGCGGATCATGTATCAAGAATCAAATCAACACAGAAGGATCCCCAACCTGATGATGAGTTATCGGATGCTGCTTTATTTTATGTGGATGCTGTACCCGATTGGGCCGCAGACATAGTTGAGTATTTGATGAATGACCAAACAGATCGATCACTATCCAAGGCGCAACGACAGAAACTTGTACTTAAAGCTCCTGCTGATTGTCGGCCAACTATATCGAAGAGGGGTGGATAATATCATTCATCATTGTATCCTGCCCCATGAGACAAGTCAGATCATGTCTCTCTCGCATGAAGCAATGGGAGGCGGACACTTCGCAGCAGATGTAATAATACTCAAGATTCTACAATCTAGCTGTTGGTGGCCAACAATGCACAAGGATACTGAGGTATATATCAAGCAATGTGATGTATGTCAGAGAGCGCGTAGACCAACGAAGGCAAATTACGAGCCGTTACATCCTGTATTGGCTCAAGCACCATTTGAGAAGTGGGGACTTGATTACATCGGCCCTATTCACCCAGCCGCTCGCAGTACCCAAGTCCGATATATTATCGTGGCTACAAATTATCTCACAAAGTGGGTTGAAGCCAAAGCAATACGCGTAGCAGATGCTAGGTCCACCGCGAAGTTCCTTTACGAAAATATCATTGTACGCTTCGGATGCCCAGTGGAGATAGTTAGCGATCGGGGAACTCACTTTGTCAACGAGACCATCAAGGTCTTATTAGAAGAGTTCTTTGTGATCCATCGTTTCAGCACGCCTTACTACCCAAGAGGCAATGGCCAAGCCGAATCTTCTAATAAGATTCTGTACAACATTTTGACAAAGACAGTAGAAGCAAGCAGATCAGATTGGGAGCACAAGCTACACACTGCTCTGTGGGCTTTCAGAACTGCATACAAAGACAACACCGAGCAAACTTCATTCCAATTGGTGTATGGCCAAGATGCAGTCATGCCGGTGGAATTTCTTGTTCCATCTCTTCGTATTGCCACAATGCAACGATTAGATGATACAAGATCGCTCCACCTTCCTCACAAAGCGCTACACAAGTTGTGCGAAACACGCTTGTTAGCGGTCCATGCTCTTGCTGCAGAGAAAGCACATCGCAAGGCCTGGCACGATAGTCGTCTTCACAAGAAAGATCTTCAAAAAGGAGATTTGGTCCTCATGTACAAGACAAAGGCGATCAAAGGAAAGCTGAAGTTCACTGGTGAAGGCCCTTATCGCATCATCGACATCTTATCGCAAAGCGCAGTGACTTTAGAAACAATGGATGCGACACTGTTTGCTATGCCCATCAACGGTAGCCGGTTACGCAAGTATTGGTCGCCACCAGCCTTTCCAAACACTTCTTGAAGAGCTTAGGATAGGCTCCTCATCATCAAATAAAGCCTCAGGTTTTACATAAGCAATCTTTATCCATGCTTTTCCTGACGCACTCCATCATCCGCAATAAACGTGTCGACAGCCTTCTTCCACAACAAGCACAGGCAGGTGTCGTGGGACCGTCACCTATTTAGGTGGGGGATACTGTTGGGCACTTAGTGGGCCCCACCACAGTACACTGTACATGTAGAGCAATAAGTGAGAGGGCACTGGCTTCCTACGTGTATAAGCCCAACCCAATGAGCACGCAATTTGGTTTTGTAGAACTTGTAGAATTAGGAATAAGCTAGGGGCCTAAAACTCTAAAATGACATTAGAGGCCCTAAGTCAAGTTGTTAATAAAAAAGCTAAAAGGGCCCAAATTAGAACTCACATGAATCATGTGAGTGCCCTTGTGCTTTCTTAAGGAACCATTAGATTCATTTTGTGTTAGTTTAGGAGGCTTGGATTAGGATCCTTGCCATTGTAATTAACCAATAGGAGAAAGGGGCAAGGGCCTTCCCCATCCATAAAAAGGCACCTTTGTACCATATTTCCATGTTCAATAGGAGGAGGAGATTATGACCAAATGACATTTGAACATCCTTGCTCTCTCTCTCTCTCTCTCTCTCTCTCTCTCTCTCTCTCTCTCTCTCTCTCTCTCTCTCTCTCTCTCTCTCTCTCTCTCTCTCTCTCTCTCTCACGTTTTTGCATTTTGTATTTGCTTTCCATTTGCTTCTTCTCTCTACTTGCATGTTGTTAATGATTTCTAAGAGAGTAGAGAGGATAGGATGTAAGCACCTCTCCCATTGTAATGTATTCTTCCTTCTCATGCTTGTGGTTAAAGTAGGGTGGATAGTTAGATGTGGTTAATCTAGGTGTGGTTAGAGTAGGATTTGCAAGCTAACTTCGCAAGGGAAGCACTATTCCCTTGGGAACGAATCTATGCGTGACAGGTGAACCAAGGCCGCTACACTAGTACAACAAATTGACTTGACTTGTCCAGATTGACAATTGAAGTGTATCTCACTAATGAATTACCTGATACATTGCTTCACAACTACAATGACTTCACTTCCTGTACCCCCGTACGAAGGCCTGTCTCCTGAAGGGCTTCTCGTGCTAGCTTTCCTGGTGAAAGATGTTGACAATGGCTCCACCGGATCATGCATACCTACAACACCCTGCCACTCTGATACCAAGTTAAATTTTTGATAGGATCTAGTGCAGTATGCAGATCACATCAAACATTAATAATAGCTACACCTCTCAAGGCTTTTTTCAAACTTCTGTTTTTAATAGTCAGGTCGAATCTCATTCTTTAAAATCTTGAGTAGCAACTATTATCTCTTTCCAAGCTGGGTATTAAATTGTGGATTCTTTTCCTGAATAAGTTGATAAAAATCTACAAGCCTTTGATCCTCCAATGCTTGATTTAGATGAAATATTTTTTGATTCATCTAAAAGTTGTCACCTTTCTTGATTTTAACATGGCCTTTATGTAAGTCTGCTTTAGTCCAAACGTCTTCTAATATGGAAATGGCTTGCTTTGAAGATGACTCTGGTTTGGTATTCCATGCAAACAATATATGGAGATATATATATATTTTTTGTTATACACACCTATGCATAAAGTATACAAATATGAACATTATCTATTGGAATCAGAAACCAATTTGCATCTTCTTTATTTCTTGATATATTCGTACTCCTTGTCATGTCCTTTGTTATATTCATACAGTACAAACAAAGCTGCTTCGAGTTAGGATAATGAGAAACGCTAAACGTACATTTCAAGGTCTTTAAATCTCCAGCCAAATGCCACTCTATCTTGAAATCACCAACACTTAGTTGAGCTCCTTCCCGGTGTGATTTTTTATAATAGTAGGATAAGATGTTTTATTGAATATCCATGACAATATGTCATGGTCTTTTTTTAATATGTAAAGAGAATAGGAGAACATTGAATCATAATATTAATACAAAGAATATTGTTCATATGAAATTCACACAAGATCAACTTTACCTAAAAAGATGACAAGACCAACCACCTAAGGCCCCAATAGTCCCAACAATATCCAATCCAATTGCCAATGTCGCGGCAGTTATTCCGAACATACAAAGGCCTCCTCGATTCGATTTTCCTAGGCATATGATATGAAGAGGCACGCGAGATCTATGGGGGAACTACCCCTGAAGAGAAATTAAAGCTATTCAGCATGACCCTGACTAATGTAAATCGAGAATGGGTTTTCATTCTTGAACGAAATGAGCCTAATAATTGGGATTCCCTTGAAGATGCCTTCACAAAGTGTTTTAACCCTTTTTGATTTCTAAAAAATCCATTCCTACTACTAAGTAAGATGAAGATGAAAAATGATGAATGGGTAAGGGATTACAATGAATGCATCAAATGACTTCAAACAGAGTGCCCAACTCACCTTGCTACCAGATCAAACTATGTTAATATGGTTCATGCCTAGTTGACCAAAGACCATTAGACGAGAGCTAGGACCACTTGAATTTAGTGCCACCCTAAGAGATACTATGGATGATGCCATAAAGAAGATGAAGGCCCATATGAGGAGCATGACTCCCATAGACCAAAACATGTCTTAGCTTATATCCTTGCTAAGAACCATGATGATGGATCAACCTCATCATCCTCAAACACAACCACTCAATTGGTATCACAACAGTTATACATGATGCAAAAGAACCACCAAGTGTAGATGGATAATGTACATCCTCCCAAGCCATCATTCCAAGAGTTCCAATTCCCAAAATGTGATAATGTTTGATCCCCTATGTGCCAACAAGGCCACACTGCCAATGCACATTTGCAAGGATGACAAGTAGCCTAGAGACTTCATGTTTTTTGTAATACCAACAATTATGCCACTGCAACTTGTATGTATAATCCTCAAATACAAGCCATCGCTAGACAATATCAGTGGAGCTTGCACCAACAAAACTCTCATATCGTAAGCTATTAGAGGCTTCCATTTCGATAAGCTATGCAACAATGATTAGTGCTTTCCACACCAAATAAATCACCTTTGTATTGGCAATATGCCAACTTGGACCTCAAATGATGGCTTTGACCCAGTTGTGTATTCACTTGTTACCCTTATTAAGCCACCTTTCCAGCAGATCTATCTCTACTAAGAGTGCTATGGGCAAGTAAAAGGAAGAATTGAATCTGTTGTAGTATAGGGAGGTCTGGAATCAATCCTCCAGGGAAGAGGGTGATGTAAAGGCTAAAACTAGTTCCCTCGATTGGAGAAGCAACAATTGTCATTGGTTGCCCCTTTCAAAGCCTAAGCTATGTCCGATAGAGCATTAAAACTACAATGAATCCTAGAAAATCCATGGGAATCTAACTCTACTTCTACTTCTTGGTTGTTTGTGGGTGTCGTACCCTTTATAACTCTTCGCCTCTTTTGGGTTACAAGGCTTAGCATAAGGAAAATCTACCTACTTTGGTCTAAAGTCCTCAGTATGGATTTAACACCTATGATATGTGCTTCAATAAAGAGAGGAGGAAGGAAGGGGAGACTAGCTATGAATGAGCATGAAAGCCATTCTTCCTATGCCCATGCCCAAATCCATAGCTAGGTTTGTTTTGACATGCATAACATTTTGCAAAAAATATAACTAGCAAGGAGAGACACAACACATGACTAGCGATCTAGGCATCATATATGTGCAATAGAAAAGTAAACATCCAAGCATAAGGCAAAAAACATCACTCTCTCTCTCTCTCTCTCTCTCTCTCTCTCTCTCTCTCTCTCTCTCTCTCTCTCTCTCTCTCTCTCTCTCTCTCTCTCTCTCTCTCTCTCTCACACACACACACACACACACACACACACACACACACACACACACACACACACACACACACACACACACAAAAACTACAAACTTAACATTCAATTATCATTATACACTATCTATTACATGTCTATCTTTACCATTCTATCTTTACACTATCTTTACATTTCTATTTTTTACCATTCTGACAATGTAACTATCTACTTTACACTTTTATTTTAATAATCGTCTACTACATTCCTTGGCCTTCTCTGACAGTCTTTTGTCTCATTTTCTTTTCCTGTGTCCTCACCCCTCCTCACTTTTTCTCACAAAAACAAACAAAACAAATTTTACACAACCAAAAAGAGCAAAACACAAAACAAGTACCTACAATAAAGCTGCAATCACCACAACAAACACTCCAAATGCTCCAAAACCTCCAAACTAAGCTTTGTGTTTCACGAATTGTTCACGACACTTTGTCTCTTCGCGACATCTTTGTGTTTTGCAAATTGTTCGCGACAGTTGACAGTTTTGAGCTTGAAGAAGAATCAAGCATATTTCGCAAATTGTTCACGATAGGTGGGGTTTGAACAAGAAACAAAATATTTCGTGACAAGATATTGTTCGCGAATATTTTAAGCTTCAACAAGAACCTATTTCGCGAATCTTTTGCGAATCTTTTGAGTCTGAAACAAGATATATTTTGCGAATTTTTCGAGGTTGATCACAAATAGAAATGTTTCAAGTTTGAGTTCATTTCTCATCCTTTGTCAATTACACTATGCACTTTGTTAGTAGAACCGAGATTTGTCTGAACAGGTGTTCTACAGCTCCCTCTCAAAGTGGGCAGTTGGATTAACCCCAATCTTCTTTGCTGCTTCTCGAACAAAGCTTTACTGAGTGGCTTTGTAAAGATATCAGCTGTCCTTTCCTCTATATCAGCTCGTTTGCCATCTTGGTTGCTGCTACATATTCGGCTTCACAGGAAGATTGAGCTATTGCTGTTTGCTTCGTGCTTATCCAGAGTATGGCTGCGCCAGATGCTAGAGTACAACCTCCTGAAATACTTTTGCTATCATCCTTCATGGATGCCCAGCTTGCGTCACTGTAAGATTCGATCCGAAATCCAACTTCCTTTGAATAACATAGTCCATAGTCTTTTGTTTCCTAGAGATATTGTACTACTCTCTTTGCCAACTTCTAATGCAATGATCCTGGGTTCTGATCAAATTGGCTCAGCCTATATACTACAAATGCTATATCAGGTCTGGTGTTGTCTGCAAGATATAACAATGATCCAATCAGCCTACGATAGGGTGTATTGGCCATTTGCTTATCTTCTTCGAGAGTCTGTGGACAATCTGCCTTGCTCAGTATTGTTCCAAATATTATGGGAGTATGCACACCTTTGCATTCGAGCATGTTGAATTCTTCAATGATTTTCCTAGTGTACTTTTGTTGGTGAAGACACAACTTACCACCTTCAAAGTCTCTCTCGATCTGCAAGCCTAGATAGATTTTTGCTTCTCCTAGATCAACGATCTCAAATATTCCAGAGATCTCTCTTTTGACATCTAAAATAAATGTATCTTTTCTTGAGAAGATTAGCGTGTCATCAACATAAACAACTAAAATGATAATTTCATTTAGGACATGCTTGATATTCGATTAAGCGAATAGAGGTTCGAAGCCTAAGGATCGTAGTGCTTCGTCCTTCTTTCTATACCATTGTCTGGTTGCTTGTTTCAGACCATAAATGCTTTTATTCATGTGACATCCGTACTCGGGATATTCTTGGCTTATAAAACCAAGTGGTTGGTCCATGAATAAATCTTCTTCTAATTATGTGTGCAAGAAAGCAGATTTCTCATCCACAATATGGATTTTGAGATCATGAGCCACTGCATAAGCGAATAACAAGCGAATTGATGTGTGTTTGACTATCGGTGAGAAAGTATCAGTGTAGTCAATTCCATATTTCTGTGAAAAACCTATCGCAGCCAACCTTGCTTTGTATCTGATGTTTTCTCCATTAGGATCTATTTTGATCTTGTAGATCCGCTTGCATTTGACTGGTTTTCTCTTGTTCTTATACATGGATGACATTTCGTCTTCCATTGCTTGAATCCAGTGATTTTTATCTGGTCCATAAATAGCTTTCTCGAATGTTTGAGGTTCTTCTGAGAAATCAGAAAATTTGATGGCTATATTCGTTGAAACATCCTGACCAAACCTTAATGGTGGTTTTCGTTGTCTATCAGATCCTCTCACAGGTGGTTTCGAATTCGATTCTATAGTTTCAGATTCGACCTTGTCTGCTGGAATTTGAACTGGTGATTTGAGTCTGTCAGGTACTTGATCATGAACTCTCTCTGAATCTGGTTATTCTAGTTCATCTTCTACTTGTTTTACTTCTGTCATTGGTAGCTCATAATAATTTTTGAGAATTTCATAGCCGACTAAATCACTTTCTGCTATGTATTTTGACTCATCGAATTTGACATCTCGAACAGCTTTTATTTTGCCAGTTTCGGGTATGTAGACTCGATAATATGACGAATGTATCTCGAATCCTACCAGAAAACCTTGTTCTGTCTTTTCATTTGATCGTTTGAACATTTGTTATGGGTTGTGATGGTTTGAGCAAGTTATGTGCCTCCGCAATAGTTGCTACCTTATAGAATTCTGTTGGACTGACATAGGATGTAAAAGGTTGCATACCAGTTTTGATCTTGTGAGGTAATCCAGCATAATAAAATGCCATCTGGTGGTGTTTAGGAAGATCAAAATTCTAGTCTTCCGCCATCTTGGAATATCTTTCCCTTGAGAAAATGACCTTCAACAGAAGTAATATCTGTACTCACTAAAATCTTTAGGATTGTAGACTCTATGTCCCTTGCTATTTTCTCCATAACCAACAAAGATACCTTTGATGGATGTAGGATCATCCTTCTTTATTGTATCTAAAGATTGAAATACATAGCAAGTAGACCCAAAGATTTTTAGATTTTTGAGATTTTGTTTCTTACCAAATAGAGCCTCATAAGATGTGATGTCTCCAATGGACTTGCATGGCAATCTATTACACAAATAATTTGCACAAACAATAGCTTCTCCCCAAAATGACTTAGTTAGAGAAGAATCTAGCCTCAAGGATTTTGCACACTCACAAAGAGATCTATTCTTTCTCTTGTTGGATTATTCTCCTTCTTACCAATCGACTAATCAGTTTTAATCTTCATCCAATGTTTATCCAGTTCTGCAAATTTTGCCATGTTTTTATACAGTCGGTAGAATTACAAGTGTTTTTACACAGTCTGCAGAATTACATGGAGTTTATGACAATGTCTCCTTTTTCATCTGACAAAAATCTCGTGTAAAATCATGGCCTCAAATGTTAAGGAAATTACTCTGGCAAAGTGTGGGGCAACCCCACGAGATTTAAGAGCACATTTTCCTTTTTCGTATTTTTTGCGAAAAAAACGATAGTGTCACCTGTGGCTGTTTTAGTTCATTTCTGCAGAGCTACAACTCTGGTTCATTTATGCAAACCTAATGTTTACGACCAATTTCACCGCTTATCACCAATCAATGACAAAGACCGGATGGATGCCAGCTGATTACCAGCCAATTGACGATCGCATTTGACGACCTAATTTATTAGTATAAATAGTTGTTCATATTCATACAGTTTAATCATCATCAGAAGTTGAAGATTATCAGAAGCATTTTGAATAGTTAGCTCTCTCTCTCTCTCTCTCTCTCTCTCTCTCTCTCTCTCTCTCTCTCTCTCTCTCTCTCTCTCTCTCTCTCTCTCTCTCTCTCTCTCTCTCTCTCAAGCCTGCGAGCTTGAACACTCCTAAGCATTCTAGCTCACTTCTTAGAGTTGTTTTAGAGATTGCTATTGCGCTACTGCTTATCAGCATTGTGCTTAAATCAGACTTTTATTTTAGCTGCTCAGAGTTAGCATAGAGTACGCGGCTTTGCTCTGCAACTTATTGTACTCATTTACTTCTGTTACGTTTTCAAACTGAATCAATACTATCCTTTATTGCATTCAATTTTTGTCTCCGAATGTATGTATTTCTTCGCAACTAATTGGCGAACAATTCATGACTAATTATTTGTTTGATTATTTTCGATGCTTAATTGTTTGGCTACGTAATCATGTAGTACTGGCGATTTCAAAGTTAGTTACTATAAGTTCAAACATGATTTCTATCACTATTGTTTTGTTTGAAATTGATAGGCATAGTCATGCATTAGAAAGACGAAGATAGTTTATTCCGTCATGCATAATGGCCAGCGTTGTGCTTCTGGTGCTTCATTACTTCTTTATCCGATTCCAACATGATATCAGAGCGAAGGCTCTAGTACTTGATATCTTTCGCGATATCGAATTGATATCATACTTTTCAGTTCTTTTCAACCTTTCAGTATCAGAGAATTGATTTCCTATTGTTGGCATTACCACATCTTAGCCTCATCGATACAATCGACAGACTAAGTTCCAGATGGATTCTCAAAGTAAAGCTGGTCTTATCGCAGACAAGTTGATTGGATCCAATTATCATTTGTGGAAATTTAAGATGAAGACCTTGCTAATCGCCAGCGACTTATGGGATGTTGTTACAGGTACAGAAGTGAAACCTGAAGACGATGACTCAAAGTGGAAATCGAATGACATTCAAGCTTTCGCACTTATTATCCTCAATATATAAGATACACAGATTGGACATATAGCTGAAGCTAAAATGTCAAGAGACATTTTTGACATTTTGAACTCACTATATGATGTGAGGGACGCAACTACTAAGTTACATCTACGAAGGAAATTCTTCACATTCAAAGTGTCTATTGGTGATTCACTTCAGAGTCACATTAGCCAGTTTAAGAATCTCTTGCAATAGATGGCCATTGCCGGATCAATCATAGACGATCAAGACACAATTATGACATTGCTTTCAAGCTTGCCCTCTACATATGAAAACTGGGTAATGATCATATCGACACACTTAAGTTTAACTCTTACTAGAGTTATCACTAGGTTGTTGCAAGAAGACAATCAATGGAAGATCAGGTGTCAACCTTATCTCCACTACTTTGTATGAGAAATGGAATCTACAAGGCCTGGAAGCTGCCAAGTTTGCCATCAAATTAGCTGATCAATCATGTGTGCGGCCGAAGGAGATTGTAGAAGACATTCCAGTCAAGATAGCAGGGGTACAATCTGTTATTACATTTGTGGTGATGGACATTCCCGAAACACCCACTGCCTATCAAGTATTGTTAAGACGACCCTGGTTGCGATCTGCACAGGTAGTTCATGATTGGGGGACTGGCAAAATCACATTTGAGAAACAATCATTGAATCTACAATTGAAGAAGAAGATGTTTCGCAGGTATTGCAAGCGCAATAACCATGAGATCAAGGATTGCCGAATTCTCTAAGTGACGAACATAGCCAAGCAACCTGATCAACAAGAAAACGCAGGTTCATCATTTCCCCAGGTTGAAGAAGACGAGGGCGCATTCATGGCCAAAGATCAAAGTGCATTTTTGGATGATTTATGGTTTCTGGATTCTAGAGCAACTCAACATATGACCAATCTACGTGAGATCTTTAAGTCCTACACTCCTTATAGCACAAAAAAATTTGTTCATCTTGGTGACAATAGTACTCACACTATTGAAGGTGAAGGTACTGTAAGATTGCGATTTCAGCATGATCAATTCAAATTACTATCAAACGTTTTATATGTTCCTAAACTCTCTACAAATTTGTTATCAGTGAGCAAAATTACAGATTTAGGTCATAAGGTAGAATTTGAATCTGATCAATGCAAAATTGTTGATAGGAGTAATAAGATTCTTGCACTCGGCAAGAGGCAGGGTTACTTATACTCTTCGAAGAAGAAGTTGCTGTTGTAGATGGAAGATCGGGTGTCAACCTTATCTCCACTACTTTGTATGAGAAATGGAATCTACAAGGCCTGGAAGCTACCAAGTTTGCCATCAAATTAGCTGATCAATCATGTGTGCGGCCGAAGGGGATTGTAGAAGACATTTCAGTCAAGATAGCAGGGGTACAATTTGTTATGACATTTGTGGTGATGGACATTCCTGAAACACCCACTGCCTATTGAGTTTTGTTGGGACGACCCTGGTTGCGAATTGCACAAGTAGTTCCTGATTGGGGGACTGGCAAAATCACATTTGAGAACAGAGAGAGGGCAGTAAAGGTGGATCCCTCCACATGGGCGGTGAAGCCTGTACCACCCAAAGCTGATGACACTTCTTCCACAATGGACCATAACATTGATCATCCGAAAGCTTCAAAGGGTGTTCATTATGATTCACAAACAGATACCGTGTTGTGGACGGATGCATTGGCAACTATTGACTGTATGACTGGGCATACATGTCATATAAATCGAGATTCAGATTCAGAACCCAGCGAATCACCACTGAGAGGATTCACCCTTGACACGCCTATCTCATACGGGGTGAACATGATAAACGTAGCATGGTTGTCACCGAAACCTATTCCGGAACCTATTGAAGATGATTTAGTTCCTTGGCAACATGCATTGTCCTATGATGAGGAAGCTGAGCCGACAGACGAGCAGATCCTACACCACATGGATTCTATGCGTTATGGAGTTCAATGAATACTAGCTCAACCCCCTTAGAAATCTCAACATGCTAAAGTCTCCAAGATGCCACCATCGAAAGCACCTGTACCAAAGAAAAATCAACAAAAGCAAAGATACAATCAGGTGATCAAGTGGAGCGATTTATCCAAAGAGGCTACAACAACAGTGGATGAAGACATTCGGAACCATGTGGCGAATGTCAAAGAACCTCAACAGAAGACAACGAGCAAAGAAGCAACAACAACCAATAACAATATACAAGGCAAGAAGAAAGTTGCTGAATTGCATGCTCAAGGGTCATCCAACCAAGCTTCGACATCAGCTTCAGGAATGTCAGAAGCAATGAAGAAGATATCACTCACGAATCGTGCTAAGATCAATCTTTTGAAGGAAGAAATGAGTAAGGCACCAATCCATTATGTGCCAGAAAACTTCAAGAGTTATACCTTGGACGACGTGGTGATCATGATGCCAAAAGCGCAACGGGAACCTGATGCAAATAAAAAAAAAGAAGAACAAGTCTACAAGAGACCGGCTTGCACTCAATCGATGAATTTAGTAGAGCCATGCGAAGAAGACAAAATTGTTCATGTGGGAGCACAACTCACGACCTCACAATTCACCAAGTTGTAGAAGTTACTGAGGGAGAATAAAGACTGCTTTGCATCGTTTGTAGTCCAACACACCATACCTCTGATAGAAGGAGCAACGCCAAAGAACTACACCGAGCTAATCAACCAAGAGTTGCAGAAGTTGCTCGATTCCGATTTCATTTATGAAATTGAGCACACAGAATGGGTGTCACCCATAAAATGTGGATTTGTGTCAATCTGAAGGCACTTAACGCTGTGACGCGGAAGGATCACTTTCCCTTACCGTTCACAGAAAGCATCTTGGATCGAGTAGCTGGAGCGGAAGCCTACAACTTTTTGGATGGCTTTAGTGGCTACAACAAGTTACCTTAACATGATCCATTATGTGACTTGCAAGTTATGTCACACAAGTGGTTTCAGTCTTTGTAATGTCCCTAGCTCTTTTCAGCGCATCATGCAAAAGGCATTGAAGGACTATTTACAAAAGTTCCTAGAGGTCCTCCTTGATGATCTTTGTGTGCACGGATAGCGGAAACTTGTACTTAAAGCTCATCCATATCAGCTGATTGCCGGACAACTGTATCGAAGAGGGGGGGACAATATCATTCGTCATTGTATCTTGCCCCATGAGACAAGTCAGATTATGTCCCTCTCGCATGAAGCAATGGGAGGCGGGCACTTCACAATAGATGTAACAATACGCAAGATTCTACAATCTGGCTGTTGGTGGCCAACAATGCACAAGGATACTAAGTTATATATCAAGCAATGTGATGTATGTCAGAGAGCTTGCAGACCAATGAAGGCAAACTATGAGCCATTACATCCTGTATTGGCTCAAGTGCCATTTGAGAGGTGGGAACTTGATTACATTGGCCCTATTCACCCGCCGCTCGCAGTACCCAAGCCCGATATATTATCGTGGCTACCGATTATCTCACAAAGTGGGTTGAAGCCAAAGCAGTGCACGTAGCAGATGCTAAGTCCACCATGAAGTTCCTTTACGAAAATATCATTGTACGCTTCAGATGTCCAGTGGAGATAGTTAGCGATCAGGGAACACACTTTGTCAACGAGACCATCAAGGTCTTATTAGAAGAGTTCTTTGTGATCCATTGTTTCAGCACGCCTTACTGCCCAAGAGGCAATGGCCAAGCCGAATCTTCTAATAAAATTATGTGTGGCATTTTGACAAAGACAATAGAAGCAAGCAGATCAGATTGGGAGCACAAGCTACACGCCGCTCTGTGGGCTTTCAGAACTGCATACAAAGGCAACACCGAACAAACTCCATTCCAACTGGTGTATGGCCAAGATGTAGTCATGCCAGTGGAATTTCTCGTTCCATCTCTTCGCATTGCCACAATGCAATGATTGGATGGTACAAAATCGCTCCACCTTCATCACGAAGCGCTACACAAGTTGTGCGAAACACGCTTGTTAGCGGTCCATGCTCTTGCTGCAGAGAAAGCACGTCGCAAGGCCTGGCACGATCGTCGTCTTCACAAGAAAGATCTTCAAAAAGGAGATTTGGTCCTCATGTACAAGACAAAGGCGATCAAAGGAAAGCTGAAGTTCACTGGTGAAGGCCCTTATCCCATCACCGACATCTTCTCGCAAAGCGCAGTGACTTTAGAAACAATGGATGCGACACCGTTTGCTACGCCCATCAACGGTAGCCGGTTACGCAAGTACTGGTCGCCACCAGCCTTCCCAAACACTTCTTGAAGAGTTATGCTTTCCTGCGCCTATTCTCTTTACAATCAAAACTCACTCATATGAACTATTGTGATCTATGGAGCTGTCGACAAACATTCGACCAATGGTTTCCGGATCAAGTTCTAGTTCTACCATCATTTGGAAAGCACGCGCAGGAATCTGCCTGGCATCCATCTAGTCTTATTTGGATCGATGCAGGTTGGGTGATCTAAAAGGGGACCCCTCAATCATCCTTTCTGAAGTCAGCCCGGAATTTGTGAACTCCATCCACTCAATTTCTGAGGTGGACTTCAAAGTTCATGTGCGAGGCCAATTCTTCACTATCACTGAAGACCTATTATGCACAGCCCTTGGGTTACCTTTGAATGGAAAGATGGTTTCAACCAACAAAGACTCAGTGGATGAAGCAGCCCACTTCTTGAGCAACTGTTTCATACCCACGAAGGGGTACAAAATTTCAATGATCTGCGATGCAACATTTAAACTGTTCTGTAAATACGCGAACCAAGGAATATTTTTGACGGATGCGGACGCTACAATTTCTGTTCAAAATTTTGGTTACATATTGGATGCACTCGCCGGTAATCCAGTTTGCTTCGGCATTATTTCCTACAAGGCTTTTTTGTGATGGAAGCCCAATCCAATGAGCACGCAATTTGGTTTGTAGAACTTCTAGAATCAAGAATAAGTGACTAGGGGCCTAAAACTCTAAAATGACATTAGAGGCCCTAAGTCAAGTTGTTAATAAAAAAAATAAAAGGGCCCAAATTAGAACTCACATAAATCATGTGAGTGCCCTTGTGCTTTCTTAAAGAACCATTAAATTCATTTTGTATTAGTTTAGGAGACTTGGATAAGGATCCTTGCCATTGTAATTAACCAATAGGAGAAAGGGGCAAGGGCCTTCCCCATCCATAAAAAGGCACTATTTGTACCATATTTCCATGTTCAATAGGAGGAGGAGATTATGCCCAAATGAGATTTGAACATCCTTGCTTCCTTCTCTCTCTCTCTACTTGCATGTTGTTAATGATTTCTAAGAGAGTAGAGAGGATAGGATGTAAGCACCTCCCCCATTGTAATCTATTCTTCCTTCTCATGCTTGTGGTTAAAGTAGGGTGGATAGTTAGATGTGGTTAATCTAGGTGTGGTTAGAGTAGGATTTGCAAGCTAACTTTGCAAGGGAAGCACTATTCCCTTGGGAACGAATCTATGCGTGACAGGTGAACCAAGGCTGCAACATACATTCAATAGAACATCTATTCTGAATATAGGTTGTTGTTGAAACAGCTTCAGCCCAGAAGCACTTCGGAAGTGTCGCATGTGATAACATGTACTTTGCTGATTCAACTAAGGTTATGTTCTTTCTCTCAGCAAGACCATTTGACTGAGGCGAATAGGAAGTGATGTATTGTTGCTCAATGCCATTGTTAAGGCAATAGTCCTTAATTCGTTGGAGATGTACTCTCTCTCATTATCTGACCTCAGTGCTTTGATTTGTTTGCCAATTTGATTCTCAACCTGCTCTTTGAATTGTCTGAATTTGATGAAAGTCTCTGAAATCTGTTTAATGAAATAGACAACTGTTCTTCTAGAGAATTTGTCAATAAAAATAATGAAATACTTTGCATCTAGCAATGAGAGGGTTTGCATAGGTCCACATATATCTGTATGAACAACATCTAACAGATCTTTTGTTGCATGCATATGGTTTGATCTAAAAGGAATCCTAGCCTGCTTTCCAAAGATGCAGCTATGACAAACAGGAAGATCGACCTTACCAGAAGGATAGTCAAGATCAAGAACCATGGATTGTCTGGACATGCTCAATATAGATGCATGATTTACGTGTCCTAAGCGATGATGCCATAGTAATGCTTTATTGACTAGAACAGAGGTTTTCAAGGCTTGACATTCAATGTGAAAAAAATGTGATCCCCATCTATGTGGAGACCGCCAAGAGCACGATGACATTGCTTTCTTGGCAAAGGGGGTTAATCTTGTGTTATTATATAATGGCAGAAGACCTTGTGTTGTTAGAGTTGTGCTAGGAGATCAACTAGAGACGAACAATACATCTGAACCTAAACTAGCCATCTCTTAAAAATTCATTAACCTCTTTAACGAAGGAGAACGAGTAGAGACAAATTAAATGATAAAGGATCAAATGAAGCCAGCATTTCCTGCAGCTTCTACATCAAAGATGGATTCGAGTGCCGATTCCGAGCTCGAGAAGCTCAACTTGTGGGACAACGACAAATCTAGAGTCCAAGGGGCCTCATTTAGACGTGCTGAAAATGACATATCTCAGGCTCAAAGGAGCTTCAGGTACCTTTTCTCTTCATGTTAATAAAGCAGACACCAGTTTCATGGGGACTAACGACTTCAACTAATGTTGCAGTTTTACACAAATTTAACGTAAGTGAACTAGATCTACACTTTTCCCTGTGCTAAGTGCAAAAGTGATTTCTTATTTTAAAGTTGGTCTAAGGTTGTATGGATGATTCACACGGATGAGAAACAACATTCTTATTCATTTGGGCTTTTTCAAATGCCTTTGCATAACAACAACCATATAGCATAAATATGCTTAATGGTTGTAAAAGAAAGTAAAAAATTTGTGGACTTAGGTAAGCACTATATACTATGAAATAGATAGGTAAAGACGATATAATTTACAACTTTCCATGCATAATTTCTTGGGCATAAAGTACCTTTTCCAATTTCATATGTTTCTCATATAGTGTCACTTACATGATGCATGGCACAAAAATCATACTACATGGAACCTGTGCAAACTCTTTTAATAAGCACTTTACCTTTCTCCTCATATATGAAGACTGTTAAAGCAATGTTATGTACAATCTTCAAAATTAAATGTGCATGTACAAAACACAATATAATCAATTTTCAAAAACACAATTGAAATGATTGTTTCATAAAGATGTCTTTTCAATAACATGAACTAATAGTTTCAATGATGAATAAGGAATAAGAAACATGATTAAACTTATCGTAAGGTTGTCATGGATCAATGCAAGTTGAGAGTGGCAAGAAAAAATATGTTCGCCACTATCATTTCCATTTTAGTGCACTTTCACTCATCTTTAGATCTTGAAAAAAGAAAAGGATCGGATGCCCAACTACTGTTGAAATAAGTTTCTAATAAATATAGGTTTCCATTAGTGTCTTTTTTCTCCTCTTTATTTTTAATATTTATTTCTCGAAACTTGTGAATGTTGCATTCTCACTTGAAAAGCAAATAAGAATAAATTGTATAAGTACAACAGGATGATTATCTTATATCCATGATATTTGGTAGTGCTTAAGGGAATTCATTTATGTGGTAGACAATCTTGAATCCATATGGGTTTATGCCCCATCACCTTGTCATAAAATATCTTTTATCACACTTGGTTATCTCTTTAATATTCAACAGAATTTTGACAACCACACTTAGATTTCAACAACTACATAAGTTTTTAATTTTCTAAAAAGTATGCTTTCTTGTTAATAAGTGTATCACTATTTCTATTTTTACATGTATAAATATAACATTCATTTTGTCTCTTCAAATTTTCAAAATAAAAAATCACCAATCTAAATGTTGCAGCACATTACCAAGTATTAAACATTACCGAGTTTTTGTGTCATTAGAAATTAATAATGCGCTACATTCGACTCTTTTATATGGTGTATACCATCATACAATTTTCTGATTATATTCCCACTAGGGTTTTGTAATTACAATATATATTTACATCACCTAAAAGCAAAACGAATTGTTAATGTTCTTATAAATTGTTAGTGAACCATTAGAAAATTAAATCTTATATTAAAATTCTTAAAAACCATTATCAATGGAAGTGACAACTAAGATTTCCTTTCCGTATTTTCTTAAGGAACACTTTGTGCACAAAAATCTAGCATGGGGGATATGGTCATGTAGTAAGCTAAGACAAAATCACATTTTCCAAAAAAGCAACATGCAAAAAACTTTACCCACGATCAAAACTTAAATGCTAAAACTTCTATTGTCTTTTTTTACTGATAGGAGTAACATTTAGAAGGTATAAATGGAATAAGACAATTATTTTATTCTTTATAATCCCAATCCTAAGTAAATAACTACAAAGTGGTTGAAAGGTCAAATGGCTATGATGGACGTGGATGCAGTGACATACAATTACCAAGGATATTTATTTTTTATAGTTATCTTATTTAACTCCTTATAGTTCACACACATGGAATCCTCCATCATTCTTCCCTTTCAAAAGAACTAGAGCACCCCATGGTGACTCGTGGGGTTGGATATGTCTCATTCTTAGGTAATTCTCTATCATATTTTTTTTGACCGAACCTACATGATTGTGTGAAGAAATGTTGACTACATGGAATTGACTCTATCATGTGGTCTACTAACCTAGATGGTGGAAGACCATGAGGTAATTGTGAGAAAAAAATCTCTTAAAATTCACTTATGATTGCATATTTCTTCTATTTTCTCCCAATCTAAATTCAAAAAGTGTAGAACTTTAGAAATTTCACAACTATTTAGATACACTATCTATATATATATATCATATTGTGCAATATAAAAAAAAAATTCATTACCTCAACTGTAGAAATCATCCCAAATGGATATAATATGTGCTAAATCCAAATCATGAGAATAAGTTAATTTTCTATGAACTTGAAAACCCATTGGGAGATTTCGTACTTTAACACTCCAAGTCTCCAACTATGATCTTGAAGTTAGATATATCTTCTTATTGTTTTCGGCTATAGTTTGCAAACTAAACAAAGATTATGTTGGGCACTTAGGGGGTCCCGCCACTAAAGTACTATTTGGCTAGGCTTACCAAGTGGGTCCCACCACAATACAATGTTCAATTAGGAGTAATAAGTGCGAGGCCATTGGCATCTTGTGTGTATAACATTAGTGTTCTATAAAAGCGCCAGTTGTAAGGCCTCTTCAAATATTTTTGATCTGGCGCATAGCTGAGGGTCATATCCCGAGATGCCAACGGTATGCCGTCGAGGCCATTTGGTCCGAGACGCCAACGGTATGTTTTCGGGACCATTCGATCCAGAAACTGGTTGCCATCATATCTGTCACAGCTTGTGGTTCTGAGTGTTTCTTGCATGAATGTGAATTGGTTAAGCTCTTGGGAAACGAGCTCTAACATGTTGGCTGAGTTGGATAGCTTGCTTGGTTGGAAGTTGCGCTGGGATAGGCACTGCCACTGGGATAGTGCTAGTGCCGATGGCTCCAAGAATAAAGCTTGCAATCATGTGTAGCTAGCTTCACAACATCCACCCCACCTTCACAAACTATGGTGTCCTCGTCAGATATCAGATTAATGCAAAGATGTCTCTCAATTATCTTGAAAAACATTTATGCTACTTGGTGCAGTACTCAATTTACTAGCCACTTTATTAACATGGTAACTATCACACCACAAATGGGAGGCTCAACTCTTTACATTGGAAAATATATAACTTGAAAACATTACTTTGTCTAGAAAAAGTGTAAATTTTATATGATTTATGTAAAACCCAAGAACTTTATTAACTGGTGACAAAGGCTCATTAAAACATCCACCCCTATCACTTTTAACCTTGACTTTGGAATTGGAAAATCATATAACTTGAAAACATTACTTTGTCTAGAAAAAGAGTAACTTTCATATCGCTTATGTAAAACCCAAGAACTTTATTAATTAGTGATAAAGGCTCAATAAAACATCCACCCCTATGACTTCTAACCTTGACTTTGGAACTCCTTTGAGCTTCGGATCTGTCATTGCCACACTTTGTGTTGAGCTTCTTGAACTCCAGATTTGATTGTTTGCACACATGTATCAAGGCTCCTCGAGCCAAAGGATTTATCTTTTACCATCCACTTTGTGGTCCACTCTTGCTTTGCACCTTGACTTCTCTCCTTGTCCAAGCCTGCTGATCTTGCTTTCTTTCATTTGGCTTTTTAAGGTAAGCAAAGATTGAATACTCTAAAATGCACTTCTCACTTGAGGTAGCTATCTTTGAACCAGACAAATGTAACCATTGACTCGGCCGTAGGCGGTTGAGAGTTAGGAGATTGTACTAGTCTTTGATCTAAATATGAACTATCCCTTCACATTTGTTTAAAGTATCATGTCTCTTGTGGAAAACATAACTTTCACATTTTCGTCACAAATCAGTTGCCTACACTCAAAATAGGAAATGTACGTCTTGCTTGGCTTCGAGTAGCTATCTTTGAACCAGGACACATGCAATCAAAGTTTGCACTAGTCTGATTCCAATACGAATTGTCCCTTGGCGTTCGTTCAAAGTACCATATCTCTTGTGCAAAACTTAACTTTCATAGTTCCTTCATCTAGTTCTCCCACTTCTAAAGTCAACTGATCAGCCTTAGAGTTGAATTCATGGATAAAGCTTTCCCAACACCTTTTTTTCCATCTGCTAGGATTCTGGCTTGATCCAACTTGTTGCCAGTCTTTGAAGAGGATCCTAGTCTCCCCCATTGAGGATAAATCCAATTAAAATTGGAAATCACCCATGCTTAGTGAGTCTCAATTCCAAAGATAGCTATCCCATTGCCCTTTCCAGCTTTTGACTTCCTTGTTGCATTTGATGGACACTATCGCAAATGAAACTAACTTAAGTAACAGGTCAGCCATCCAATCCTTTGCAAACATTGAGTCATTTTATTGCCGTTCACGTGAGAGTACTAAACTACGAATCCGCCCCACGGACTCTATAATCTCTTTGTTTGATGGTATCAGCCTCCACAAGAGAAGTTCATTCTCAATCTTAACAGCTCCTTGTACAAGCAATCATGCAAACCAAGCAAAGCACGTGTACTAAGACCCACCATAGATACATACAAGCAAGACATTCAAACATGGTTACTAAAAGGTAACGAAGGCAAGGCCACCCCTTGAGATTGTTAGATTTCTTATGCTCAGCCTTAAAAATTGTTAAGTAATGAGCATCTTGAAAACAAAAGGCCAACAATATGATTTCGGACCTTCACATTTTTCCTTTAGGTTTTTTTTTTTTTTTTTTTTTTCTCTTTATGCCTTAAACGATTTAAGGCACCTTTGCTTTTTTGCCTTCTTTGCCCTTTTTCGTGCCTTCATGAAAAATGCGACACACTGGCCGGAATGACTTAGAAACCATTTCTGGACCACCTTTGCCTTTTTTGCCTCTTTCCGAAAAATGTGACAAAGTACCCAGAATGCCTTAAAACTAAGGCACCTTCGCCTTCTTCGCTGCCTTCAGTATAAGGCACTTTTCGGCTTCTTCTCCTTTTTCGGCTTCTTCCCTGCCTTAAATCTAAGGGCACCTTCAGTTAGTCTAACGGGCGCCCACACACGATTTTACGACAGAGCCTTTTCAAGGATCTTTTCCTGGCTGCACACAACAAAATTTATGAAACTGACCCATAACACGTACTCAAGATAACAAGTTTGTGCTTCCACTTTCCACACGTTGACCAATAGTCTTGTCCAGTTTGGGAAACAATCCGTACCAATAGGAAGGCCTGTGCTTACACCCACTTTGCACTAGAGATGGGAAGCACATTGACTCAGCATTTCCCATACCAGATAGTTGAAATGATCGGCATCCCAAACCCCACCGGAATAGTAGCCATGCTTACACCTCACATCGTTTCAGGATTGCGTGCTAAGGTAAAATACACAAGTGTCCCATTATCACTCATGCCCGAGAGCCCCGTAACCACTCGTGCTTTGCATTGGTCCTGACAGTGGGGTCAACAACACATTGATACACTAGCACTAGCACCCGTCGAAGTCTAAACATACTTACACCCAATTTTCATCGGGAAGCACATTGACTCATTAGCTTCATAACTAACCAATGTATAATCCACACCCTATTGAGTGTCGACCGTGCTTACTCTCTCCCGACAATAGGTTGAGAAGCACATTGACACATTAACCTCTATGTAGTTAATTATAGGTCCGAACTAGTGAGGTAGCGACCATGCTTACACCTATCCTAGACAACACATTGACTCATTGTACACTTCCAACCAACCCGATCATGAGCCTACTCGTGCTTTATATTGTTTCCTATAACACCATGGACAACTTGTACCCCCTTTCACAACACTTTTCTTGTTTTGGCCGATTCATGAGTCCCATGTTGCCGACCAACTAGTTGGCTCTAATACCGAATCTAGCGTAGGCATCTCAAAGGGAGTCGAGAATCACGACTTTGCTTCCTAGCTTGCCATCCAACCCCACGTGACATACAAGTAGCTAGCATGTTAACATACATCAAATCCCAAGATGGCCATCCTAGGAGACTTTAACTCACTCGAAGCTCCGCCATGAGCATAGGGAGCCAACCTAGTGCCCCCTATTCCAAGAGCCCAACACAGTTTACATTCAAGCAAGGAACACTTAGACCCACAAGCTGCAACAACTATGAAGATGACCAGTTTCTAGACCGAATGGTCATGATAGCATACCATTGGCATTCCAAATCGAATGGTCCCGACGACGTACCACTGGCATTTCGAGACTCGACCCTCAGGTAGGCACCATATCAAAAAGATTTGAAGCAGAATTAGAGTCAATTTGAGAAAAATCCCACTTCATTTATGAATCTAAGAAGATTACATTTCAAGCGTGTGACCGATCGTAGTCTACGGGGCATTGGCATGCCAAGCTGGCACCAGGACAACATTCCAATAAGGGGAGCTGAGAATTGGTTGGAGCTCACCCTGTGTCGCAACCACACCCCCCTATAGTTCTCGTGGGATTCGCCACCTCTCCTCACAGCAAGTGCTTAAACCAAATTGGTAAAGCACATTTTTTTCTCTCTAGAATTTATTGATTCTCATGCTTCTTTTAATCATGCCTAAATCGTGTGAGGTAATTGCACATCAATCTGAGCTCTCTGGACTTCACTAGATCCAATCAAAGTTTTTGAGCTATAGGAACTTGGCAACGGGTGTGGCGCTGATGCCAGGACAACAGGCACTGATGCTGGGATAGCGCTTATGTTGGTGGCATTGGAAGTAAAGCTTGCACTTGTAGCTAGCTTTACAACATAGGACCAACTCATCGTTGTCGGCATTTACTACCATGCAGCCCTCACGACACACCAACATGCACACACCAACATGTAGCAATGGTTGAGGAATGACAATAGGCACAATGGCTACCACATAGCTCCCATGTCATTGGCCCTCTGAAGGACAACAAGAACATTCGTGCACGAGCTATTGATGGCTATAAGAAGCTTATTCAAGAGATTCAATAACAATTCAAAGATGAGGCCACACAAGAAAAAGGCCCTTTTCAAATAAAGTGCCATGAGGTTGACAACACTTTAGTAAAAGAAAATTTTGGGAGTTGAAATATGAGGCTCAAAGAGCATTTCAGTGGAATGCAAAGATACTCAGGGAAGTCGCACCTTGCATGGAACAACCTATTAAATTATCACATTTTGTAATAAAAAAGGCCCAAGTATGGCATCCTGCGTGTATAAGTCCAACTTGAAGCACCAACCTTTAATATTCTAGCAAAAGGCCCAAGTATGGCATCCTAGTTTTATTTTGGTGTATGGCTATTTTTGAAGTGCTTTTATGCTTCTAACTTCATTTCTATTTTAGTAGGAAAATTATAGCTACCACAAAGTGTTTGAGATGTTCAATCTTAGTATGGATACGTAGTTGGTTAGTGTTTGGTGATTTAAGTTGATGTGTGGTAGTTAGTAGATGGCGGATGAGTGGTTTTGGGTGTGAACAAAGTTAGATAGGTCTGATTATGTATGAAGAAGCTACTTGCGTTATTTCTTGTGGTTTTGTGGCTAGAGGAAAAGCAAGGACCATCTCAAAGGCTCTCCATTGGAACGGACTCCAAATCAGACTTTGAATGTTTCTTGGGTTGATTCTTTTTTCACATGGGTCAATTATTTGCTCCCATCTTTTTCTAGTGACCCTTGTACTAACTTAAAAGCTAGGTACGATTGAAATAGGTTTTGAAGAATCTCCTTCTACTAAAATTCCATTAATTCTTGAGATAACTATCCTTGCTCCATTAAATGTTCATATGCTAATGCACCTTCATTGTTTCTTTATAAAATTTTTAATTTGTATGATGCTCAACTAAAGTGCATTCTTTTCTCCAAGAGCACTCATCTATAATCAAGAAGCATATGATAGACAAAGTGTCACATCAACCTCCTTAGTAGCCATGTTACCAATTCTAACATGCGGGGATTTTCCACCAATCTCACAACACCAATTTCTTCAGAATGAATTGCTTTAGTGAAATTTGTGTTTTGTGGATTTTTACCATTGATGCAAATCTAAGAAATGTTCTGCCTAGCACATCTTCAACAATATGTGGAGTCAATTATAACTAGCTTGGGTGCTACTCAATGTGAACATGCAACCATGCCTACATCATGTAGTTACTTGACATGCTATGTTTTTCCAACTTACTTTGAGAATCATTTTGTCATTTTTTCATGCATGTCGGCCCAACTTGTGAATGAGACTTCATTGGTACATGGCCATAGATGTACATGAAAATTGCACAAAAATAGTGTAAATTGAACCACCTAAGAAAGAGAAAAGATAACCCTCTCCAACCAAGCATATCTAAAATGTGATTGTGTTACTAGACCATAGTGGATCAACAACAATCTATGTTTGACCTTTGAAGTTCTATTGTCTCACATTTGCCTCAAAGGAGCACCTTCACCAATAAGTCAAACTGATTATTACAAGTGAAGTATTTTGGATCTCTAGTGGATCAACAACAATCTATGTTTGACCTTTGAAGTTCTATTGTCTCACATTTGACTCAAAGGAGCACCTTCACCAATAAGTCAAACTGATTATTACAAGTGAAGTATTTTGGATCTCTCTCTCTCTCTCTCTCTCTCTGGGGAATGTACCATGATCAACCATCGTGCAATTCTGCAAGCTCATGACTCAAAATTAGAATGGTATTCACCTTGGGGGCTGTTCATCATTAGAAACTCGTAAAAGATACAATGAAAATGGGAAGAGTTAAATAATATAGAATCTCTTGATGATAACCTTCTCAACTTTGTCCAGCTTGAAATGGTAATTCTCAAGTTAATATACAATTTGAAGAAAACTAATCAAGATATTGGCTGCCATCAGAATTCAATCAAGCCTCTCCTTGGATCAGGGGTCCGAAATTGAAGTATCAAAGGTCTTGCAAGTGCATAGAATCAATCGTTAGCATTAAGTCAAATAAAAGTCCAGACATTGAGTATCCATTCAGGTCAAAAACTGAAGTAGGCATGGCAGAGTTTGACATTCAACATAGCTTTGCATCTTTGGAACTGCTTAGTCTCCATTCCATTCAGATCCGGGATTCCATCTTCATGCTGCAGTTTTTCTTTTTCTTAACTAGGTCCTCCCAGCCAATGTTCTGCAGGCAATCGTTACAGAAAGTCTGCGCATGCATTTTAATATTCAAAGAATGCAACAGTCGAACATGCTTCGTGGCATCACATGGAGATGATTTTGTTTGCAGAAAGGGCAATCCACCGTCAAAGTATGTCAAAGGAATTGCACCTCCAGGTTGGCCATCAATTTGCAAATATGGTCCTACAGGATGAGTTTGTCCTTCAGCAGTATCTACCTCATGCCCACGTTTAAATGCCTCCCACGCTTGAATTTGCTCTTCTTTTGTCAGCTTCTCATCTTCCAGATCTTCCAGAAGAGGTTCATGCTCGTGGTACTTGACAATCCATCTGTGGTGTTCAAGAACAGAATTTACAGAAAACCTGTCATATAAACCTGGTGCACTGCTACAAATTGTGCTATTAGAATGAAAGACTTGCAAATATACCGGCACAATAGTAATAGGTCATAACTAATTTTGGATCTCCAGTAACTTGCCAGATACATTTGGTGTCTAACCTTGGACGAAATTCGAGAAGAAGCATAGCCATGAATTCATCTCTTGGTGGCGCATCACCAGGCGTTGCAAAGCCCAAAAGATGCTTCCCTGAGGGCGCTAAATGGGCACTGGCATTCACAAGCAAATCAGAAGAGCTTGCCACTTCAATTTGGTCAGGACCAGGGCAAACTGATGTTATGGTGGCTTCATTTTTCATGCCTTCAGACTTGATGCTATTTTCAAAATAGAGATCAGCATCAGGATCATCATCAAGAGTGAACAGAAATTCCAAATCTTTTTCGTTCAGATGTCTGCCAACCTGATGCTCATCAAGCACTCTAGCTGCCAGACCTTCCTTCGTCAGCTGAAGATCATAAAGATGCAGATGCGAGCCTCGTTAAATTTGTCTAAGTCAATCTTCTCATTAATATAGCAACTAATCAGCTTCATGTGAATAAATTAATCGAAAGAGCCTATTAGTGTCAGGAACACACTGAAAATTAAGCCCATGCAAGCCTTGTTATATTTGGTTAAGCCAAGACTACACCTGTCTATTGTAGATTTTTTCTTCCATAGTGCCATATGCAAGCAAACGATATGCATAAACAGGTTTTGTTTGTCCAAATCTGAAAAGCAACAACACAAAAAGGATTATGGAAATGCAATGCAGACTATAAAGTGGAAAATTGATAAAGTAATTGAATTTTTCAGTATTTGAAAGAAAAATGCACATTCTGTGAAGGAAACACATAAATCACCCAAAACATTACTACCTCCAGACTCTAAAAAGTGCTTGTAAATCATGCGTTGGATTCCAGGATCCATCGACAATGATTACACGATTTGCAGCAGGCAAGTTGATGCCAAGAGATCCTGCCCGTGTTGAAATAAGAACACATTGTATGTTCACATTTGTGACATCATTGAAGCGCTCAACAATTTTTTGTCTTAAAGCTGCAGACGTTTGTCCATCAAGCCTATGAAGTAGTAAACACATCAGCAGACCCCAAACAATTACTTCAAAACGTTCCTTTATTTATCCTAAAACTAAACTAAAATAAGTGTAAAAACCATGCTTCTTCAGCTTTCAACTATGAACTTTAGTTTTACTGCAAGTACATGCATAGCAGAAAAGTTTGAACGCTAGCAAGGAAAGCAAGTTCTAATGCCTCTTCCTTTGGGTAAAATTCAACCTTATAAATCTTACATTCACCACATACTATACAAAATGCCAGGGAAGGCTATCGTAGTTTCCACATATAATCATGTTATTCACTACCTACCATTAGAGCTTCGGAATTTCCTGTTAGTATTACCTGTACCACTCCCTTCCTCGCTTCCAGCGCTCATCACGACCATCACAAGGAAAGTGCTCCAAAAATGTCTCGATGAGATCTAGCGTATGAAGACTCTGACTGAAAACCAAGACCTTGTCCCCACAAGCAGAACTCATAGAGAGCAAGCGCAGGAGCAACATCATCTTACCACTATGATCCACCACCTCCCGATCATTTCCATCAAGGATATCTTTCCACCACTCAGGAACCTCTATCTGTGCAAAAAAGAATCAGGTTAAGAACATCTCTCCACTAGTGTGTTTTTCTCCTTACCAAAACATTGCCACAAAAACTTGGCCTCTTACAAAGGTGCATAAAAACTTTTTGAAAACATGAATCCCTGGGAGAACTTTTTCAATAGTACATGTTTGGAGTAGATTGTTGAATGTGCCAATTTTAAAATGTTGAGACAAGTTTTCAACTTCTTTGTCGTATATCTTCAAATACATCAGAAAAATTCACTCAGGCATAATAATGAAAAGGGCAACAACTGAAGATAGTAAAGTGGAGAACAACTTCACCTCATGCATCTCATCGACTCCTCTGATCTTCTTGTGGTTAGAGGTTCTTGTTTTTCCCTTTCCTAGTGTAAAATTGTAAAGCACAAAGCCGTCAAATGCCAGTGACCAAAGACATGCTATATTTGAACTTTCAGAACAGCAAAATTGTCTGCCCTTAATTTTTAGACAAGTCTATTGAAAGAATTGATTTGTTAATCACCTCCTATAGAGGAGTTCTCACCGCTGCCATCCGTACGATCAAAATTATTGTCTTCACTAGAATTCTCTTCATCTGTATCAACAATAAAGTCTTCCAAGCCATCATCCAGACCCTGAGCATCCTTTTCCTCTTTTGCGAGCCATAGTAGGTCTGGATGATTCCATATCTAGAAACAAACACAATCACACATCAACTAATATCAATTCTGAAACCGATCTCCGATATCTCTGATTTACAGACCTTCAAACCTACAACTACATTAAGTGATTGTTACTTATCTGCAGATAAGGGTGAAAGTCAGAGGTGTCCTCTAAGAAAAAGCATACGGCTAATACAGTTCATTTAAAATCAATAGTGAGATAAAACTCAAATAAGCAACTCTAAATTAAAAAAACAAATCATTTACGGTCTATATTTAATCACCCAAACACTGATAGAGTAACTGTCAATGTTATCTTGTGAGGTCAAAGACATTATGAAAACAGTTGTCAGCGAATGGTAACACGGGAACATACCCCAGGGAAAGGAAACGCTTCCAGGGGAGGGGGACATGGAGGGATGCCATGTCATCGAATATTATCTTATTCTAAACCTATACATAAAAAAATCTAGTACTTCACCTCTTTACAACAATATTGAAGGAAAATTGTAGATAGTATGTAAGCAAGGAGGGAAAAAACAGGCCTGGTGAGCAAAAGAATTGGGCCAAAAGGAAAAAGATTGTGCTGAAAGGATTGGTTTCTAACTTCGAGCTGCAGGGTGAATGGCTGGGAACACGTTCCGCATGAAATTAAAATGCTCCCACGTTCTTGTGTCGGGAAAGGTGGAAACGATGTTACCCTGATTCTAGAGGTGGGAGTATGTTTCCTGATTACTATGATCATAACAAACATTTGCTTTAACATCTACCAAAGTACTTTTGATCAGTCATTCAACCATAATGAATTTCAAACAAGTAACCAGCAAATAAAACTAGTCTAATAAATGTCATTCAGATGCTCAGAATCAGCACTCTAACTAGGCAACCTGTCTAACATATGAGCGATTATAGCAGTCATAGAACTCTACAAAGTACTTATATCTGAAACTACAGTTTGAAATCAGCATTTAAGACTCCTTAGTCACCAATGAAACATAAGAAAATATAAATAGCACTGGCTTATATACCACGTCACCAAACAGCTCATATTGTAAAATTAAGACTATATCCCACATAACTAGAGATATAACTAAATGAATATGAGTCCGTCATTGAACATGGGAGCTCAAAATAATTTCAAGTCAGTTCTACAATCATGTGCACAAGACCCAAGAAACAGTCATACCTATTGGGGCTAGCAACCTGCTCATGGTACTCTAACAACTTAGAGCCATGGACATAGTTGCTCCCTTTGATGGTTAACCGAAGAATGACTATACAAAGTAAAACTTGGGCATTACCAAGCATGATCCCAAAGCCCATAACAAAACTCAAGCTTGTCATGACTTCCTGAGAATTGTACTGAGGGGCACTCTATGCTGCCTGCCAAGAAGGAAAAGTGAATATTGCACATTTGTTCTACATGAAAGAGGAGCTGCTATGTATAAATGCTCGTGCTGTAACCGATGGAAAACATCTCAAAGTTACAAGTTTCTCCCATGTCATAAGGAACGATACTAATTTTGTTTTAAAATAATTATGATTTTCTTGAGAATTCCTTGTTGCAGGATGAATTGGACCAATATAATCCAATCCCCATTTTTCGAACGGTGCTTGTGCTAAGACTGGGTGTAGTAGATCATAGTTCAATCTCGTCGGTCTTCTTGCCCTTTGGCACATATTCCTCTGTGTCTTTATGAATCGTTAGCCACCAACATCCAGATGCAGGATCTTGCGAACTGTAATGTCAGATGCAAAATGACCTCCGCCCATGCCTTCATGGGAAAGCGAAATGATCTGGGTGGTCTCATGAGGAAGAATACACCGCCGAAGAATTCCGTCTGGACCTCTTCGGTACAACTGGCCGGCAATCAGCTGATAAGGTCTAGCTTTCAAGGTGATCTAGTCATGCATTTGAGACAAGAAGTCGTGTGAGATGGAGCTCATTGAGCCAATTCTCACAATCGGAAAAAACAAGTAGCTACACTTTGATCATGAACTATATTGCCCCAAACTATCTTGAAAAATACACCCAATGCCTGAGTATGGAAATGCAGGCACAATCTGATTGAATGATAGGAGATGAAGTAAGATTGTCTTGTGCCAAAAACTCAACAGAAAAAGATTGGAATTCTAGATTTAGATTTTTATGACAAGGGAAAAGATTAGAATTAGTCAATTTTTATGTTTGAAATTCCCCAAAGCTAGGTCGTTTCTGAGGATAAAAAGTGAATGTTTTCTCTTGAGGAAAAGATGTAAAGGTAATACCAAACTGTAACATGTAACTTTTTGACATGACTGTTTGAAATTAGGGGCACTGGGTAGAATTTAAAAAAATTTCAACAATAACAAAATTCAAATAAAAAAATTGACAATACAAGTATGAATGTAAAACTCGGGTAGATTCAGCTTGCAAACTACAAATGCAATGCAGAAATTTTGCAGCAGACTTATTGATCAAACACCATGGAGGCATACAAACAAGCCACCCAATCGAGGAGTTGCAAACACAATATTTTTGCTCATAGTTTCCAAAAAAACAATTTACTGCAACCCTGGAGTCCCTAGTAAGTGATGAAGAATGTATCCATATTCAATGAATCTACGGTTTTTTGGGAGCAAGCTGAGCAAATGCAAGAAATGTGGGAAGGTTTTCTGTACCATTGAAGAGGGGTCCTGGATAGAGTGAAAGTCTTTGATCATTTAGCATATGAATGTTGATTATCATATTAGCTACAGCCATACTAACATTCAAATGTTTTGAATGTTGGAAACATTTTGAATCACAAGTTTCAAACACTTGAAATGTTAGAAAGGCTTTTTTACGGATTTTTTTGTATAGTTTTGACCAATGGCAGGTCAATATGGTGTTGGGGGGCTACAAACATCAAGAAAGTGGATGAATGAGCATGTAGCAGCAACAAAATCATTTGATGTGAATATTGAGAGACATCATAGCAAAAAACCTTTACTCATCTCATAAGGGACCACAATGCATGAACATAATGCGAAATTGGACAAACATTAACAAACAAGCATCATTACTTGATAAGAAACACTTAACGGGTAAACATGCCCCAAATGGCTGGATAAGAAACATGCCCTATATTTTTCTTCTCAAGAAGGCCCGTGCAAACATTTTTGGGCCCTTTGACCTCTTTTTGGGGTCCTGGGTGTCAGAAATGATGAACTCCTGCAACTTTGCCGCAACACGAACACGAAGCGAAGGTCGAACGAGAAGAATTCGCGAAAGTCAACGTCCCTTGACTCAAAGCACGAACGATTCGCGAATCATTTGTGAATCGTAAACATACCTTTAGGACCGCAAACTGCAAAGGGACGCAAAAGGAAAAGATACGATAGAAACGAAATGAGCGAAAGCAAACGAAAGAAACGAAACAAATGAAGGGGAATCTTTCGCGCTGCCAATTGGCAGCTCAACGGGCTTGGAGTCGTAGACTTCACGCCCAACTGAAATGAGTGGCAACGACGGAGAGTAACTGATTAGTTGATTAGCGTTAACTAGTCTTGTATTCTGCGTTCTTGTAAACTCCACACACAGTGGAGATATAAACTATCCTTTCTGGATCATAACGAAGAATTTGAATAGACAGAATTATCTGTAAGAGACAGAGAGAGACGTAGCGAGTAGAGCAGAAAAGAAAAATACTAGAAACGAAAGAGCTGTGCATGAAAGTCTGCCAACGAGCAGAACACAGCGAAAGAATAGAGCGTCAGGACGCCAACGAGCGAGACACTAACGATCTCGCTCTAAAAATCAAACTCATAATACAGTTGCTCTATTTTCGTGCATCTCCCTGTCTTGTGTCGTTTGTCTTGGTTGCTAGAATAGAGTCTGTTCTGTGATGTGCAGTCGGGTGTCTAGGATCCTGTGAAGCTTTCGCGCAAAAGAAAATTCAAAAACACAAAATCGTTCGCGAATACGAAATCGAAAACGAAAGAGAAACAGCTTCGCTTTCGCGACATGGTATCAGAGCTCACAGGTTTTCACTACTGATATCCCAGCAATGATTCTTTCAGACAACACAATATGGCTACAACAATCCAGACAAGAGTAGCATCAGTCTTGATGGCGCAAATTACAGAATCTGGAAATTCAAAATCAAAACACTTCTGAAGGGCGAAAGCATCTGGTCGGTGACCGAACTCTCAGAGGTGCAGCCTCCAGAGGGAGACTCGAGGAGAGCTGAATGGATCAGAAAAGATGAGCGCGCAATGGCAATCATCGTTTCGTCCATAAATGAAGATCTACTCATGCAGATTGAAGACTGCGAAAGCAGCCATGCAGCGTGGGAAAGATTGAAACAGAAGTATGAAGTGAGGACTGCAGCTTCAGTCTTGCACCTTCACAATCAGTTGCAATCCATACGATGGGATGGCAACCAGTTGGATCAGCACGTTGAGAAGATCAAAACGATCTTCGCTCAGCTCGCTGCATCAGGACAGGAGCACCAGGTCCCAGCACCACAGCAGCTGATGTACTTTATGAAATCTCTACCAACGTCCTATCAGCCGCTGAGAATGCTCATACTGAGTCTACCAAATATGACATTCGACAAAGCAGTCAGTCTTGTCGCTGATGTGAGACTGATGAGAGACGAAGGAGAGGGAAGCACTGATCAAGAGAAGGCTCTCTTCACGAAAGGAAAGAAGAAGGTCAACAAGACAAAGAAGACCTCCAGACAGCTACACTGACAATCTTCAATGGAGCGAAGACACGCAGTTCAAGTACTGCAGCTTCATTGAAGAGCCAGCAACATACCAAGAAGCTGTCCAGAGTCCAGAGGGAGAATTCTGGAAGCAGACAATGTCAGCGGAGATCGAGTCGATGAGGTGAAACGAGGCATGGACATTAGAGCCACTGCCAGAAAACAGAAAAATAGTCGACTACAAGTGGGTGTACAAGAAAAAGATGAAATCAGATGGCACCATTGGCCGCTACAAAGCAAGGCTTGTCGTGAAAGGCTACACGCAGAGATATGGTGTTGATTATTTCGACACATATTCGCCGATGGTCAAGATGACAAGCATACAACTACTCCTTGCATACGCCACACAACACAATCTGGAAATTCACCAGATTGATGTGAAAACAGCCTTTCTCCATGGAGATCTAGAGGAGGAAATCTTCATGAAGCAGCCTGAAGGTTTTGAAGACCCCGACAATCGACAATATGTCTGTCGGTTGCAGAGATGCATCTATGGTCTAAAACAGGCATCACGAGCTTGGTATAAGAAGCTCAATGGTCTTCTGAAGTCTCTAGACTTCAATCCTACACAACCAGACTGCAATGTCTACATAAAAAGAGTAGGAAAGGATTTTGTCATACTGACTATCTTCGTGGATGATTCCCTAATGATAGGAAATTCCTTGATGCTGATAAAAGACACAAAGAGTCAGATTTCTGAAAGCTACAAAATCACAGATCTTAGAGAAGCAACAAAGTGCCTCGGGCTGGAGGTCAGAAGAGATCGAACAAAGGACGAAATGCACTTGAGTCAATCAGAATATGCCAGAAAGGTGCTCAAGCAGTACCACATGATGGATTGCAAAGAAAAAGCCACACCAATGATAGCTGGAGCCAAGCTCACGAAGCAGGATTGCCCAAAAACGGAAGAGGAAGAACAGAAGATGGCAGGTATACCCTACTAAAACTTAATCGGTAGTTTAATGTACCTCACAATTTGTACCAGACCCGATCCAGCTTTCTCTGTTTACGCCTTCAACCAATTCTCCTCCAATCCTGGCCTTACACATTGGCAAATGGCAAAACGAATCCTATAGTATCTGAAGGGTACCCATTATATGGGATTAACGTACAGAGCTGAAAACGAAGAAAAAGGATTCGAGCTGCACCACTACAGTGATGCAAGCTGGGCGAGCTGCAAAGATGACAACAAGTCCATTATTGGAGGATGCACCATAGCGTGCAGAACTGCAATCAGCTGGATATGCAAAAAGCAAACCTTGGTGGCTCAATCCTCTTGCGAAGCTGAATACGTTGCAGCTTCAAAGGTGGCGAACGAGGTAGTGTGGTTGCAGATGATGCTGGAGGCAATCGGGATACCACAAGAAGGGGCCAAGCACGATGATGATGGACTCTCAGAGTGCCATCTATCTGTCCCAGGATCCTGTCTTCCATTCAAAGAAAAAACACATACCTCTGAAGTACCATCACATTCGAGATTTAATCTCGAAAGGAGAGCTCCAGGTCCAGTATATAAAATCAGAAGACATGATTGCAGATCTGCTCACGAAACCACTCGACAAGCCACTCTTTGCCAAGCAAAGAAAGGCAATTGGATTAAACGTGCAAAGCTGCAAGGTTCAAAAGAAAGTGTCAGAAATGGTGAACTCCTGCAACTTTGCCGCAACACGAACACGAAGCGAAGGTCGAACGAGAACAATTCGCGAAAGTCAATGTCCCTTGACTCAAAGCACGAATGATTTGCGAATCATTCGTGAATCGTAAACATACCTCCAGGACCGCAAACCGCAAAGGGATGCCAAACGAAAAGATACGATAGAAACGAAATGAGCGAAAGCAAACGAAGGAAACGACACAAACAAAGGGGAATCTTTCGCGCTGCCAGCTGGCAGCTCAACGGGCTTGGAGTTGTAGACTTCACGCCCAACTGAAACGAGTGGCAACGACGGAGAGTAACTGATTAGTTGATTAGCTTTAACTAGTCTTGTGATTCTGCGTTTAGCCATCATGTAGACTCCACACAGTGGAGATATAAACTATCCTTTCTGGATCATAAAGAAGAATATGAATAGACAGAATTATCTGTAAGAGACAGAGAGAGACGTAGCGAGTAGAGCAGAAAAGAAAAATACTAGAAACAAAAGGGTTGTGCATGAAAGTCTGCCAACGAGCAAAACACAGCGAAAGAGTAGAGCGTCAGGCCGCCAACGAGCGAGACATTGACGATCTCGCTCTAAAAATCAAACTCATAATATAGTTGCTCTATTTTCGTGCATCTCCCTGTCTTGCATCGTTTGTCTTGATTGCTAGAATAGAGTCTATTCTGTGATGTGCAGTCGGGTGTCTAGGATCCTGTGAAGCTTCCGCGCAAAAGAAAATTCAAAGACACAAAATCGTTCGCGAATAAGAAAACGAAAACGAAAGAGAAACAGCTTCACTTTCGTGACACTGGGGCTCCAAATTTTCTGTTTGAAAACAAACAAGTTTCAAATGAGTTTTGAATGCTATTATAGCTATATTAAACTGAAAATTCATGAAATATTGCCTGTCCAAAAAATTTTAAGCAGCAAATCTTTCAACAACATTCCACCTGAGAAGTTTTACCTTTGCTAATGAGTGATACGCATAAAACAGAAAACTTCTTCGAATCTTTCCATCTGCCTTAAAGCATCCATGAGCCTCTAGAAATCTGGTATAGAGTCGTCTTTGCAGTTCTGAGAGCCTGACAGAAATTACCCACACTGACTTTGAAGGAAGCTCGTCTTTCAAAACAGTCGTATCTTTGCGCTGGACAAAAACCTTTCAGCTGTTGATGTAAAACGTGTGCTCTTTGCTTCATGGTCTTGACATCTTGTATAGTTGAGTCAGCATGCTGGACCATTTTCTATGGGGTTCTGGAACCTGTTCACCAGGTAAGGCATACATGATACAGTTATCTACAAAATTACATGTCATCAAATAAGATCACTGAGTCCTTGTAAGCATGTAATTAACACAATATCTTAAAACAAGTTACAGATATCTTAAAACAATATCTTAACAAATCGAGTAGCAGAACTTGAAATATGAATAGTGAAACATCTCATGCATGATCAAATATAAATTCAGAGTTAATACATTCAATGTACACACACCATGGAATTAGTCTTTCATTGAACTCGTTATCAAGAGTCAAGAAAACTTTATGGCATATAGTAGGAGAAGAGAATCGGTAGATTTGGGACACTCCAGACTCATGTATATAAATAACTATAGTGGACAATGTGAAGTGTTAAATTCCAAAATGAACCCCAAATCTGCTGAGAACTTCAGTAAACATCAAATTGAGGGGCATTTAATGTTCACAACTTTATTTAACACCCACCTCCCACTAGAGTTTTGATGTTACAATTAAATACTTGCCTGTTTCTGAAATCATTGGCACGGCCTAAGAATCCTTCTCTTACAAAATCAACCATCTGCCATAATAGAACAATGATTAGCTTTATGCTAAACAAAGAAAACAATCATCTAACAAGACCAACATAACTTTATCCCAGAACTGAAAGGATCACAATTTTAGAGCATATTTGGTGATATCCAGAATGAGTTGAGTACCTTTGCAGTCTAATAGTAAAGGTGTCAAAGTCAAATGCATAATGGGTGGACAGACTCAGAGGGAATTAAAGAAACTTGAAACAACTCCCTCTGCCTAAAACCTAAAGCTCATATCAACAAAGATGATACACACTATCCTTGGTAAGAGAAAGTTTACATACGCAATAGTACTCCATCAAGTTGTTTTGCAGTGGAGACCCCTGTCAAAGCAATTCGCCGCTGAGTCCTTACTTGTTTCAGCACCTGAGTGACATCAGTCTTACTGTTTTTTATCATATGTGCTTCATCACATACAAGTATATCCGGTCCAGGATTCTGGCAAAACACAACATGTAGACGTTGGGCAGAGCACTGTCTTGATGCAGCCTACTTGTATCAGAAACCAATATTGAGCATTGACAGCTTAACTTATTAGGCCGCTTGTGCAACTTAGTAGGCTATATCTGATACCAATACAACTAGCATGTGTAGAAATCAGTTTAAAGATTCAATAGTTAATTAAAATAACCAAGACATATAAAAGAGCTGGATAAGTAACTAAAAGCACTATAACTTCAATAAAACTCTCTACCTGGCTCAAATAGCTAAAGCTGAAAGACAACAAAATTTCAACTCATATGTGCATCAGCTTGTGGGCAGGATCTCAAGGGATTGCCTTATTTTGAAGCATAAGACCCGTTTGGGGCTACGCTTACTTGGGTGAACTTTTTACGGGCCTATATTTGGTATGAGATGATCTTCCCTCAGATGATGGCCTCATACCAAATATAGGGACCATAAAAAGTACACCCAAGTAAGTGTACAATGACAATCTCCAAGGTACCATTTATTGGTATGCTCCTTGGGTGAGGTGGAGTTCAAGGAACACTTTCTCT
>MU834286.1:0-48131 GCA_029204225.1 Diphasiastrum complanatum | reverse complement strand
ACTCAAAAAAATCCACTTGCAACCAATGGCGTGCTTGTTGGATGGAAGATCCACAAGCTCCCATGTCTTGTTGGCCATCAAAGCATCATATTCCTCCTTCATGGCAAAATACCATTCCTTTGAATTGAGTGCATCATATACATCCTTTGGCTCTTCATGTGAAATGAAATAAGCATAATTAGTGGAGTTGAGTTCCACTTGCTTGCCTCTATCTTCATATGTAAGCCTCCTAGGCTCGAATCTTTCTCTTTGAGATCTCCTTGGTAAAAAGATTCGAGGTGACTCCTCCTCAATTCTCGGCCCCATCTCTCCATGATAGTCTTCAAGGGTGATGATTGGAGTATCGTTTTGAGAATCTTTGGCCTCCTCAAGAATGTTTTTGATCCTCATGGAATGTAACATCCCTACTCTGAATTGTAGTTGAAGTAGAGGGAACATAGATTCTATAAGCTTTCTTGTTGGAAGCATATCCAACCATGATCCCTTTAATAGAATTAGGATCATTTCTTTTCCTTGTTTCCAAGGGTACATGAACAAAACAAGCACAACCAAAAACTCTAAGGTGATCTACCTTAGGTTTCTTCTTAAACAAGACTTCAAAAGGTGATTTTCCAGCAAGTGCATTGTGAGGTAATCTATTGCACAAATAGTGTGCACAATTTATAGCTTCACCCCAATATTCAATAGTCAAAGAAGCTTCAACTCGGATTGCTTTAGCACATTCACATAAAGATTTGTTTTTCCTCTCAGCAACTCCATTTTGAAATGGAGAATAAGCACAAGAAAACTTTCTCTTTATTCCTTCACCTTCACAATATTTGTGAAACTTGTTGGAGATGTATTCACCTCCTCCATCACATCTTAAAGCTTTAACTCTGAAAGAAACTGTTTCTCAACATAAGCTTTGAAGATTAGGAAGTGATCAAATACCATAGCTTTTGAAGAAAATAGATACAACCAAGTATTTCTAGTAAAGTCATCCATAAAGGTGACAAAACATGTTGCACCACCAATAATTTTAGAAGAATAAAAACAAACATCCGAGTGTATAAGCTCCAAAGGATGAGTAGTCTTTATAAAAGACTTCTGATATGGCTTTCTATGTGATTTTGCAATAGCACAAGTCTCACAAGGCTTGAAATATTTGGAAAGAGATTTTGGAAGACCAATAGCCTTCACTTTCTTGACCATAGAAGACATAGATTTAAAGTTAGGATGCCCCAACCTTCTATGCCACAACTCTTCCTTAGATAAAAAAGCAACTTCACAAAGGTTTGCATTCTCATAAGCATTCAACTTGAAAAGTCCACCATATCTAGATCCATCGGCTAGGACCTCATCATTTTTTTTGATACAGCAAGTATTGAGTTGAACTTTACATCACAACCACTATCAAGCAACTTTTCCACACTAATCAAGTTCTTTGTAAGTTTTGGAATAAAAAAAACATTAGAAAGTGCAAGAACTTTTGAAGAAGCAAGTTTCAATGGAATGTTGCCAATTCCTTCAATAGAGCATACATGATTATTAGCGGTGTAAATAGATCTCTTAAGTCCTTTGTAAGGTACAATTGAGTCAAAAGTCTCTTGGACAACACATATGTGAAGAAGCTCCACTGTCTATGTACCAAGCTCCATCTTTCTTGAAAGGTATTGAAGAAAAATTGGACACCATGAGTGATCCTTCTCCATCACTTGGAACAAAATCTTCTTCAATCTCTTTGGAGAGATTTGCTTGCTTGAGTTGGTTTTTCTTCTTAAAGCAATTAGAGGCATAGTGCCTCTTCTTGCCATAGAAGAAACACTTTACTTTCTTTTTCTTGGTCTTTGAAGTAGAGGGATGAGATGAATCTTCCTCTTCACTAGCTTTCTCTTGATCTTTGGCTTTGTCTTTGTTGGATGCTTGAGAAAACTGGTTCTTACTCCTTTCTTTATGCTTGTCCTTGACAAAGAGGGCTTTGTCACTGCCACCATGCTCGAGTTTGTTCATCCTAGAAAGTTTATAGCTTTGCCTAGCTTCTTCAGGAAATAGGAATTCCTTGGAGAGTTTCTAGATTAGGCAACTCCTCCTTAATGGCAAAAGACTGAACAAGATTATCATAGTCATCTTTAAACTCATTTAGTATGACTTGAACTAGCTCAGCTTGGTTAATAGTAACACCAATATAGGAAAGCTCTCTATGTAAATCTTTAACTCTCAGAACATAGTTTGATGCACTCTCCTCACTTCTTTGGAAACTTTGAAAAATCCGATTCCTAAGAGTGAGTATTCGTTGCTTCATAGATGGACTTAAGTGCATCCCAAGCATCTTTGGCTATAGTGCAAGATCCTATTTCTCTCAAAATTTCATTAGATACATTCATCTTAATGAAATGTAGAGCCATTCTAGCTCTCTTCCTATACTTAGGAATTTCAGCCTATGCTTGAGGCTCCTCCTCAACACCAAGCACAATGTCCGTAACATCCTGGAGTATCGAAATAGACTCCATTATGAACTTCCAAATTGAGTAATTAGAAGTATTTAGTCTTTAATTTGCTTCTAGAAGGTATCCTCCTAGAGGTGCCATTTAGATGAAGACTTCTTAGTTATAAGACTGCAATATGTTTGAGCTTGTTTCAATCAGACTTTATGTTGCTGCTCTCTTTCACTATAGGTATTTTCAAGGATGTGAAAAACTTGCAACTGTATTTGAGATGGATCTCAAATATTTCACAAAACAAGATTATCTAGATCAGACACACAAAGTGGATTAAGACACTTTGGCAAGTTTGAATCCTACTTTTGGCACGTGTGAAATGCTTCAAAAGAAAATACTATTCATACACAGAAGGCTCAAAGGGTGTTCAATTAGTTCAAACTTTATCTTGATCTTTAGTTTCTTGTGTAGGATGCTCAAAACAATGGACTCAGAACAAAGCAAGGTTGAATCAAATCAAAATGTAGTCATTTGGATTTTGGCTATTCTCTTTAAGAGCTTATAACTCTTGATAGACACATCAAATTAATTTGGTTTCAATTTCTATGAAAAGTACACATCATAAGCATTCCATCAAGATATAAGACCACTATCTTTGGATCCACATGAAAGGAGATAGAAGGGACTGAAAATCTCTGATTTTCACACGTGCAAAATTCCAGAATTTTGTACTACCACTTTTCAGACCTGAAAATTCAGTTTCAATCTGATTTGATCCAAACACACTTTAGAGAAAGGTGAGAAAAAGTCTAAAACTACTTTTTTGCTTGATTTAGCTCTCAAATTCTTGTACAATCAAAGATGTTAGCATGCAAAGCTCAATTTGGCTCTGATACCATGACAAAATTTCCAGAATTCACACGTGTGGGGAAGATCCACAAGTATGATAGATCTAATTAAGCTTTATGATTAGCACAATAACCTAATTCTAGATTGAATAGCAAGATTAGTATAGAAGTTATGGCTTAACCACAATCTAGCATGCTAAGCATCAGAGAATGATAGTAATGAATTATAAATGAGTAAAAGTACAAGATATCAGTGTATTAGCATTAGCCTCAACACGAGTTAGAGAGAGAAAGATAGAGAGATATCAAGCAAAAATTGTGTGGATCCAAAATGGCAAGAGATAGCTACAAAGCTTTGGTTCTTCATCAAAAATTATGAGGAGAGCTACACATATTTATGGAGTTTGAGGTAGCTCGAGGTAGAAGTACATCCATTCACCTTTTGATGATATTTAAAGTGAAAACTAGAGTCTATGTGACATTTGTCATGCATGAATCTCTACTTACTTTTTCCAAGTGTCCTAGTTCTAATTAGAAATGTACAAATCATCATGCATGTGTCCATTTCACTTTGTGCATGCCTTGCATGTCACTATGGATCACTTACAATTAATGCATGTGAATTGCCATGAGTTTCTACTAGCATATTTTTGCTGATTCTAAGTCTACAATCTATACGCAAGTTGTAATCATCAAACTAGATATGTCAAATCCATATATCTCGAGTTCTATCTAGGCCAAACTTGGCATTTGCATTTATGAACAACATACTTGCATGGTACAATGTTTGTAGCAAGCCTAAAGTCAAGATGGATTATTTTTTCATTTCAACAAAAACATCTAGAGGACTAAGAGGAGGCATGTTGGTAGATTCTCTACCAAGATCACAATCAGTAGAAGGTATATTTTTCGGTATCGGTTAATCCAAGAACTACAGTAACTAGACTTGTAATTATGAACCCAACCATGGAATCTTGTTGTGTAAGACCATGAGTTGAGGACAGACCAGTAGTTACATTAAAGTTCGTTGGATGTGACCCGATAGTGAGAAGTTCAACAATATTCCGTTATAGAAGTGACAACTAAGAAGCTCGGAGGCGGGTAAGAAGAGAGGAGATAGAAAAGGAGAGGATTCAGTTGTGTTGGGGATTGGATAGTCAATCGGGATTGGCAATCCAGAAAAGGAGAGTCGATTCAATGTGTTGATTTTTAGTGATAGTGAATAGCGAAATTGATGAGTGAGCACACATCCTGTGCATGGAGTTTTGTAAGACATTATTGGCATTGCAATGAGAATCTTTGGAGTACTTCTTATCATTTCTATGTACAATTTTGTTGTTCAAACCGTGTGTTGAGTTTTTGAAGTGTTTTGATGTTGAATGACATGAATTGTAAATGTCATCAAGAGTTATATATCGAGTAAGTAAAAGATTGTAGATCTGCAGCTTGTGAGTAGTAATCTTGTAAGAAGCACAATAAGTGAGTAGATCTTATTTGTAGTTAACCGAAGTGACAGGCCTGAGTGATGATGTTGAATGCTTAAGAATTAGATTGTTAATTCCTGCTTGCAATGTTCCATTCATTGTGGAAATGTTGATGGAAAGAGATCTGTTGTGAGTAGTAAATATTTTTAGTTGATCTGAATAAAAGTTATAGGATGTTTAATTGATAAATTCTAGTTCTAAGCAAGTGTTGATGACAAGTGAGAGAAATTAGTATGACTAGTGAGTTAAGAACCAAAACTTTTAGCAAACAAGGAGTTAGTCATGTTATATAAGATAGAGTCTATGATATAAATTTAGCTTAGATAATAGACCATATAACTAATCCAACCTATAGTGCAAGCCAACCAAGCTTGTGAACTTTTGACGTCACATGATTTGGAGCTTTGTGGAAGCAATCTAAAACCTAACCCTCACTCATTGTATTAATCATATTTTTGATGAATTGTGCTCTCATGTGGTGGCTATTGCTCAATGTAGCTCTCAAAATTTGCTCAAAAGAAGAGGCTTAACTCAAGCCTCCTAAAAAAACTCGTAAGGCATATTTGTAACTTCTCTACAACTTTCAAAATAATTATCCAAGAGACCAATATTTAGCCTCCCTAAAGGCTCCTAGAACTCTTGAGATATTTATCAATATCTCTTTTCAGAAAGTTGAATTTTAGACTTCTAAGCTGTCAAGATTTCTACCAAGAGTTGACTCAAGAAGTCACCCTCTTACACAAATTGATTGGAATAGCATCTCCCACATAGAATAACACCACCCACTATATGTGAAAGATTCAACTAGTTTGATCATATTTGCTATATTTTCATATTTGGCAAATTGAGACCAACTTTGCTTTTAGACTTAGAGATTGACTTTTCAAAGTTCATTAGTCTAAATTTCATTTGAATAAACACTTTTTGAAAGTGTGGGAAAGTTATAAGTTGAGTTTGAGTAGATTCAAATTTGAATGTTGGGTACTTTGAATCTTGACCCAAAAATAGTAGTATTAGCATTTTGGAGGGAAAACCAAGTGGCCAAATAGGTTTTGGACCTGTTATAAAAGGAGGAACCTTCTCTATCTCATTTCATGCTTATATATGGTTCTCTTGGGTTCTACTATCCATTGGTGCACTATACTTGTGATTGCATGCAATTCTATGTGTAGAATGATCTATATTTGTTATTTTTGGATCCACACATGTAAAATACAATATCTTGCTGGTTTTTTATGGATAGCAACAGTACTTTATCATTTTATTCATATTTGATCAAGTTCTATTAGAGTTTGCATCTCATTTTGTGTGTAGATGCTGATTTTTCTACATTAGTGAGATTGGTAGCATATCTTCTTTTGTAACCCAAGATCTTTTTTGTGGATTGGATCATCAATGGTCTGAAATCCTTCACATGGTATCAGAACTTGTGTTTCAGGTTATGAAGGAGAAAATCATATCTATCAATTATTTGGTGAAGATATCAAGGCTAGAGCATGCTAGAGAAAATTCAACACCAAAATCGAGATTTTTGCTTTTATAGATTGGATCTTTTGTAGATCAAAACCCTATATAGGTTCACAAAGTTGATCAGTTCCAATTTTTGATTTCACATACTGGATTTGAACAATTTTTGAATCATTGGGCCAATGAAAATTTGGCAAAAATCTAGCTTGGCAATTTTATGTCTTTTATGTTTGTGAGTACATTTCCCATGTGTGAAGCATGTTCTCGCATGTGTAAAATAGTTTATGATGTTCACTTTAGGAGTATCACAAAGTTTTTATATCAAGTACCTTTGTGTAGAGTTGTGATAGGGCCAAAAATTGGCATAGGTGGCAAATTGGCAATGTCCACAGGTAATGCCTCGATTGAGCCAAAAGTGAGTCATGATTGTCAAAATAATGAAAAATCTATCTAATGTTGTGAGTATGGGTCCTAAAAATGCCAAAGATGAATTGAGCTCTTTTGGCTTAGTAAAGACCCATCTTAGAATAAAATATTCAAGGTAGGTAGAAGTAGAAACTCGAGCTACCATAGGAATTGCCATTTGTACTGTACATGCCACATTTAATGCATGAAAAGACTATGTGGCACAATTAGACATAGTGAGGTGGCTTGGATAAGTCTAGATAGCTTGAGAGGTGGATCCACAACTCCAATTCAACTCAAAGTAGGAGAAGAGTCCATGGATCTATATATATGTGATGTACTCTCATTGAGAAAATGATGAAATTTGTGTGTAATGCAAATTTGGAGACAAGCTCTTTGTGCCCTCTCTCTCTCCACGAGATTTGTACTTGCTATTTTCTCTCTCTAGCCGAGTAGAGGCATTTATGATGCTTTGTCTTATGTTTTGTTGACAGATCTTGTTTGTAACACAATAATATTGCTTGTATGATCAGCTTTCCTATTGACAACCAATGCTAGTCTGATCTTTATGGTATTATTGTACTTAGGAGATCAAAAAGACACGTGTGAATTCAGCATGGTATCAGAGCCTACCTAAGTTTTACAAGCAAATCTAATAAAAAAGTTTGCAGGTCTGATCAGATTTCAAGCTAGGAATTGTCTAGATTCTACCTTCTAGCTAGTTTGCAGTTTTCTTGTGATTCTGAGCTATAAACCACATTGAATGGGCCAGATCAGGTACTGTAAGGAATTTCAGGTGCTGGCACATGTGAAATCCACCCATTTTCAGATTGGTGGTTCTCTCTCACCTCAATTCCAAATTTCAAGCAAATTAGCCCACTAGAAAGCTAGAAATGTGCAAAATCTGATGCAATTTGAATCATCATAGTTGGATAAGCCAATCAGAAGCTATAAGCTTTTGAAGAGTCATAGGTAGGGCACCTAGACCTGTGGCAAATCATGTGTACATGTCATTTATTGCTTGAATGATCACAAAAATCATCCAGAAGCTACATAATCTCATCTGTATGTGATTTAGACAAAACTTATAGGTTCTAGGCAAATTGTTTCATACGAATAGATTGTATTTGAATCAATTTGATATTCTTGGAATATTTCATACGTGTGAAATTCAGAGAACCATAACTTTTGCCATACTTCATCTTTTTCGATGATTCAAATCTTGTTTTAGAGAGATTGTCAAGCTAGTGAGATCTATCTCACAGTTTTTTGCTAAGTCTTACATAGGATTTGGTTCTGTACCCTTGATTGGTTCCTATAGTGAGAAGATAAGCAATTCTTTCATCCATCTTTTTTGATTTCCATCATTCTTTATGACTTCAATGGGTGTCTTTCTATTAGAGGCAAGTGAAAGATTGTCAACCTCCAATTACTCAATTTGGAAGCTTAGAATGGAATCTGTCTTAATACTACAAGATGTGATGGATATTGTACTTGGCATTGAAGAAGAACCACAAATTCCTCAAGAAATTCCAAAGTACAAAAAGAGAGCCAGGATAGCTCTGCATTATATGAAGATGAATGTTTCAAATGACATCTTTAGAGAAATTGGTGCTTGTACTAATGCCAAAGATGCTTGGGGTACCCTCAAGTCTATCTACGAGGCAAAAAATACTTCTAGACTTCTAACACCAAGAAACCAAATTTTTCCAAGTGTACAGAGAAGTGATGAATGTGGTTCAGCTTATGTAATGAGAGCTAAAGACCTCCATAGAGAATTGTCATGCATAGGAGACTCCATCAACAAAAATGAACTTGTTCAAGTCATACTTAATGGGTTAAAGGAGAAAATATGACAACCTTGTTCAGAGTTATGCCATTAAGGGGGAGCTACCAAGTTTGGAAGCACTCCAAAGTGTGCTCATTTCTAAAGAATCAAGACAAGAGTATAAACTCTTGAAAATGGAGACACTATCTCTCAACATTGATGGTAAAGCTCTCTTTACCAAAGACAAGCACAAGACAAGAAGTAAGAATCAACACCAATCCTCTTCAAGCAAGAACAATCTTATTTTCAAGGAGAAAAGAGATGAGGATGAGTCCTCTCAAGCTTCCAGATCCAAGAAGATGAAGAAAAACATCAAGTGTTTCTTTTGTGGCAAGAAGGGGCATTATGCCACCAATTGCTTCAAGAAGAAGAGTCAATTCAAGCAAGCCAACATTTCTAATGAAGAGAAGGAAGATGCTCATGCAAGTGATGGAGAGGGATCTCTTATGGTCTTGAGTTTTTCTTCATCACCTTTCAAGAAGGATGGTTCGTGGTATATCGACAGTGGAGCTTCCTCACATATGTGTAGCTCCAAGTATTCTTTTTCATCCATGTCACCTTATGAAGGAGCCAAGGAGTCCATCTACACAGCAAATGATCATGAGTGTGCTATTGAATTCATAGGGACCATTCTCTTGAAGCTTTCTTCATCAAAAGTTCTTTCTCTGTCTAATGTACTTTTTGTTCCCAAGTTAACAAAAAATCTTATTAGTGTTGGACAATTTTTTGATAGTGGACAAGATGTGAATTTCAATGTTGATAAATGTACAATCAAGAAGCATGATGAGATCCTTGCATTTGGGTCTAGATATGGTGGAATCTACAAGCTTGATCCCAAAGAATATGCTAACTCTTGTGATAGTGCTTTTGCTACTCATATGTCTTTGGAGGAACTATGGCATAGAAGGTTGGGACATCCTAACTATAATTCTATGGTGTCCATGGTCAAGAATGCCAAAGCTATTGGCTTGCCTAATCTTATCTCCAAGAATTTCAAGCCATGTGAGGCTTGTGCCATATCTAGGTCTCATAAGAAGCCTTTTTCAAAGTCATCTATCAAGACTACACATCCATTGGAGCTCATACACTCGGATGTGCACTTCTCATCTTCAAAGAGCAAGGGTGGTGCTACTTGCTTTGTAACTTTCATTCATGATTTCACTAGATTTACTTTGGTATATCTTCTAGCTTCAAAATCTATGGTGTTTGACTATTTCCTAAAGTTCAAAGCTCTAGTTGAAAAGTAATTTTCTTACAAAATCAAGATTTTTAGAAGTGATGGAGGTGGTGAGTACACTTCCAATAAATTTCATGATTATTGTGAGCTTGAAGGCAAAAAAAGGGAGTTTTCTTGTGCATATACACCATCTCAAAATGGGGTGGCTAAAAGAAAGAATAGAACACTGTGTGAATGTGCCAAAACCATTAGAATTGAGGCATCCTTGCCAAAGACTTTTGGGGTGAGGCTATCAATTGTTCAAACTATCTTTGCAATAGACTACCTCATGTTGCACTTGGAGGAAAGTCATCATATGAAGCACTCTACTTGAAGAAACCTAAGGTTGAACTCCTTAGAGTATTTGGATGCATATGCTTTTTCCATATTCCCTTGGAAACGAGAAAGAAGGATGATACTTCTGCAAGAAAAGGAGTAATGGTTGGATATTCATCCAACAAGAAACCTACCGAATCTACATGGCCTCTACCTCTAATGTAATTGATAGTAGAGATGTAGTTTTTCATGAAGAAGAAAAGTCCAATCTTGGAGGGGCCGAGATCAAGCAACCTCAAAATCTATCACCTATTGTTATTGAAGACAATCAACATATGGAGGAGTCGAGATTTGAAGATGGAAGTCCTCGGATTTTTACTCCTAGAAGATCCATGAGGGAGAGATCTGAGCCCAAGAGGTTCACTTATGATGACAAAGGAAAACAAGTGGATCTTGATTTCACTTATGCTTATTTTGTTTCTCATGAGGAGCCCAAAGATGTTCAAGAAGCCCTCAATACCAAGGAGTGGTATGAGGCCATGAAGATTGAATATGATGCCTTGATCACCAACCACACATGGGAGCTAGTGGATCCACCACCTTACATGCATATCATTGGATGCAAGTGGGTGTTCAAGATCAAGTACAATCATGATGGCTCCATCAACAAGTACAAGGCAAGATTATGTGCTAAAGGCTTTGCACAAATATATGGCCTTGACTATGAAGAAACCTTTGTTCATGTAGCAAAGATGGTGACAATAAGAATCATAATCTCTCTTGCCCTATTTTTTAAGTGGAAACTGTATCAAATTGATGTCTCCAACGCTTTTTTGAATGGCTATCTTGAGGAGGAGATATACATGGAATAGCCTCAAGGATTTATCAAGGATAAATTTAAGGTGTGTTTGCTATTTAGAAGTCTTTATGGCTTAAAGAAAGCACCTATGGTATTCAAGACTCAACAACTTTCTACTTTCATTAGGATTAGTGCTTACTGACTATTATCCTTCTATGTAATTAAAATTTGATGGTAGTAATATTGTCATTCTTCTAATCTATGTAGATGACATTTTTCTTATTGGAAGTTGTTTGATGCTACTTCAAGAAACCAAAGATGCAATAGGAAAAGAATTAAAAATGCAAGATCTAGGAGAGATCCATTACATTTTGGGCCTTGAGATTGATTTTCATGAAGAGTATGCTTTTATTTGTCAATCTAGATATGTCTTTTCTATGTTGAGAAAATTCAATATGCAAAGTTGTAAAGGCATAGATACTCCCATGGAGCAACATGTAAAAGATCCTATTAAAGGTGATGAAAGATCCTTCGAGGACATCACACTTTATAGGAGTCTTATAGGCTCTTTAATTTGGCTTACTATCACTAGACCCGATTTGAGCTATTGTGTGCACAAATTGAGTCAATTTATGCAAGATACCAAGATCCAACATTGGAAGATGGACAAGAGAGTTTTAAGATATGTATCTTCTACTCAAGATTATGATTTATTGTACAAGAATGAAGATCTAACCATTGTTGGCTATTTAGATTGCGATTTTTCAAGTGATAAAATGGATCGAAAGTCCATTAACGCATATACTATCTTTCTTGGAGGCAATCTTGTGTCTTGGCTTTCAAAGAAGCAAGATACCATATCTCTATACAAAGCACTTACTACAACAACTAAAGAGGTGCTTTGGATCAAGAGGTTAATCATGGAGCTAAAGAGGATGATCTTCCCTTGATCAAATGTGACAACATATCTGCACAAGCTCTTGAAAACAATCCTATTTTTCATGAAAGAAGCAAGCATATAAAAGTGGCACACCATTTTGTAAGAGAAAAGATCATTGGAGGTGAAATCAACTTAGAACATGTTGACACATCTTCCTGTATTGCTGATCTTCTCACAAAGCCACTCTCCAAAAGTGCCTTCTCAAAGCATAGGTCTAATCTTGGTCTTACCTGAAGATCAATGCTTGATCCACATTAGATACATTTTTAGGAGGAGTGTCAAAATATTGAAAATCTATCTAATGTTGTGAGTATGGGTCCTAAAAATGCCAAAGATGAATTGGACTCTTTTGGCTTAGTAAAGACCCATCTTAGAATAAAATATTCAAGGTAGGTAGAAGTAGAAACTTGAACTACCATAGGAATTGCCATTTGTACTTTACATGGCACATTTAATGCATGAAAAGACTATGTGACACAATTAGACATAGTGAGGTGGCTTGGATAAGTCTAGATAGTTTGAGAGGTGGATCCACAACTCCAATTCAACTCAAAGTAGGAGAAGAGTCCATGGATCTATATATATGTGATGTACTCTCATTGAGAAAATGATGAAATTTGTGTGTAATGCAAATTTGGAGACAAGCTCTTTGTGCCCTCTCTCTCTCCACGAGTTTTGTACTTGCTATTTTCTCTCTCTAGCCTAGTAGAGGCACTTATGATGCTTTGTCTTATGTTTTGTTGACAGATCTTGCTTGTAACACAATAATATTGCTTGTATGATCAGCTTTCCAATGGACAACCAATGCTAGTATGATCTTTATGGTGTTATTGTACTTAGGAGATAAAAAATACATGTGTAGGGCATCCCACACGTGTGAATTCAGCAATGATGTAATCTTGAGCTAGGTAGGCATATGAATAGGGTCCTACGGATGTGACACCTATTCAAAATATTTGGCTCATGCAATCATTAGATTGGTGCCATGTGTCATATCTCTAGAAAACTAGTTTTTGGCCATTTTAGCCACTAGAACTTGAATTAAATCATATGTACAACATATATGATTATGGTACATGAAAAGTACACTAGTTTCACACATGGTAACAGGATCCACAAATGTGTGTCTATCCTATATACAAGATTTTTGGCCTCTACCAAGCTTATATTTGCATTTTTCACACTCCTCAAAAATCTAGCTTTGTAAATCTAGCATAGATCTATCTATAACTCCAAGAGCCAATCTTAATTTTATAAATGGATCGTTAGGCAATGCCTTGGTGAGTATATGAGCAATGCAATCTGATGATGAAACATGAATAAGCTTGATCTCCTTTGCTTGCACTTTCTCCCTCACAAAATGATGTGCAATCTCGATGTGCTTTGTTCGAGCATGGAAGTCTGGATTGTTTGCAAGTTGTTGAGCTACTTGATTATCACAATATATGCACGGAATGTTTTTACCCTTGATCACATGTAGCTCCTCCAAAAGCCTTTTAAGCCAAAGAACCTCCTTTGTTGTTGTTGTCATAGCTTTATACTCGGATTTAGTTGATGAAAGAGAGATGGTATCTTGCTTTTTGGAAAGCCAAGATATAGCTCCTCCACATAAGAATGTAGCAAATGCACTTACGGATCTTCTATCCATCTTGTCACCTGCAAAACTTGAGTCCAAATATGCTCTCAAACAAATATTAGTCCTTTCATAAACTATGCCAAAGTCTTTTGTAGCCGAGATGTACCTTAACACACTTTTTGCTCCTTTCCAATGACATATTAATGGACTTTGCATGTATTGACTCAACTTGCCAGCACAAAAATTAAGATCTGGTCTAGTGATGGTTAAGTATATCAAGGAATCAATAAGCATTCTATAGGTAGTGATGTCCTCAAAGGATGCTTCATCACTTTCATTAGAAACTTTTACACTTAGTTCCATAGGAGTTTCAACTCCTTTACAATCAATCATGCCAGATTTTGCTAAGATTGATCTAGCATACTTAGATTGACATATGAAGGTAAAATCATTACTTCTAGTGACTTCTATTCCAAGTATAACTTTAAGGAATCCTAGATCTACCATCTTAAATTCACTAGACAAGGAAAATTTTACATTCTTGATGCCATCTAGATCATTTCCTGTGAGTATAATGTCATCAACATATAAAACTAGGATAATGATCTTTCCATCATTACATTTGTAGTACAATGATCGTTCATAAGAACTTACAACAAATCCAATGGAAATAAGATAGGAATGCAACCTAGAGTACCATGCTCTTGGTGCTTGCTTGAGTCCATAAAGAAGACTCTTCTTCAAGACACACACCTTGTCTTCTTTTCCATCTTTGATGAAGCCCTCGGGTTGGCACATATAGATTTCCTCTTCCAAGAATCCATTCAAGAAAGCATTTGTCACATCAAGTTGGAAGAGCTCTCATTTGAAAGAAGTTGCAAGACATATGATTAATCTAATAGTCACAAGCTTTGCAACAGGTGCAAAGGTTTCATCATAATCTATGCCTTTGACTTGCAAAAAACCTTTTGCTACAAGTCTAGCTTTGTACTTATGAATGGAACCGTCTTGATTATAATTCAATCTATATATCCATTTACAAGTAAGAGGCTTCTTTCCATAAGGTAAATCAACGAGTTTCCAAGTTAGATTTTCCATTAATGCATCAAACTCTACTTGCATAGCTTTCCTCCAATATTGAGACTTATTTGCTTTCTCAAAGCTAGTTGGTTCTTCAAACGTAGTAGTCAAGAAAGTATAAGAGTTGAGTAGTTGAGAATCTCCCCTTTGCTCCCCTTTGTCACTATAAGTGAGCCTTGATGATTCAATCCTTGTCCTTGTTGATCTTCTTGGCACCCTTGGACTTGGAGTAGGTTCCACTTGGTCTTCATCTTCATGAAGCTCCTCCTTGGCCATAGCATGATCTTTGACAAGTTGAGTGTCGTTGGAAGTCACCTTTCCTTTGGCTTGGAGAGATTCATCAAAAAGTACATCTCTACTAGCAACAACTTTTTTTGTAATAGGATCAAATATCCTATAAGCTTTCTTACTTTCACTATTACCAATAAAGATGCCTTTGAAAGAAGTGGCATCTTCCTTTTTCCTTGTTTCTTAAGGAATATTTACATAACAAGTACATCCAAAAACTTTCAAATCACTAAGATTTGGCTTTTTGCCAAACAATACTTCATAAGGTGTAAGTCCTTTAATGGCACTATTAGTCATTCTATTACAAAGAAAGTTTGCACATAAAATAGCTTCTCCCCAAAATGAAATAGGAAGAGATGCATCTAATCTCATAGCTTTAGCACACTCACATAGTATCCTATTCTTTCTCTCAGCTACTCCATTTTGTTGTGGAGTATATGTACAAGTAAACTCTCTCTTTATGCCATTAGTTTCACAAAACTCTTTCATTCTATTGGAGATGTACTCCCCTCCATTATCACTTCTTAATACTTTCAAGCTAGTATTAAGTTGCTTTTCTACAAGAGTTTTGAACTTTACAAAGGACTCAAAAACTTCACTTTTCTTAGACAAGAGATAAACCCAAGAGTATCTTGATTTATCATAATAAAAGTGACATACATAAGAGCTCCACCATTTGATTCATGTGAAAATGAATGAACATCCAAGTGTATAAGGTCAAGAGGACAGTTACATCTTATCAAAGATCTCTTGAAAGGAAGCTTACAATATTTGGAGAGTCCACAAGCTTCACAAAGCTTGCCACACTTGGATATGGTTTTGGGAAGTCCTCTTGCTAGCTCCTTTGTCACCATGGTCTCCATAGCTTTTTAGTTAGGATGGCCTAACCTTTTGTGCCATAATTCCACTTGAGTGAGCTCCTCCCTTGCCATGTTCACACTTCCAACCATCACATTAGCATCCAATTTGAACAACCTCCCTTGCTTGAAACCACTAGCAATTTTCATCTTTCAAGATAGAACATGCTCCATGCTTGAAATGTACATCTAATCCACTATCCATAAGTTGTCCTACACTCAACAAGTTCTTTGTAATTGAAGGTACATGAAGAATATTGTCTAGATCTACTTTTTTAGATGATCCTGGACATAAAGGAATGGATCCAACACCTACAATCTCACATTCTTGATCACTTGCAGTGAAGATAAATCTCTTAGAACTATTGTAAGAAAGTAGATTCGAAAAGTAGTCTTTTTGGTGAGTCATGTGAGAGCTTGCCCCACTATCAATCCACCAAGTGTCTTGATTAGATGTTTGTGGTGAGGATACCATCAAAGATAGATTGCCTTCTTCCTCCTCCTCAAGCACAAGATTGCCTTGATTGTCCTTCTCTTGGGCATTCTTCTTCTTGTAGCACTCAGATGCAAAATGTCCTTTTTTTCCACAAAAGAAACACTTTAGCTTCTTCTTGTCCTTCTTGCTCTTGCCTTTGGAACTTGATGCTCCATCTTTGTTCTCCATCTCCACGTCTTGAGTCTTCTTGGATGGAAGCTTATTCTTCTTGCCTTTCAAAGAAAAGTTAGCTTTTTCGTCACCATCATTCAAAGATAAGGAACTCATCCTACTTTTGATATGAAGCATTCTACTCTCCTCACTAACAAGCACACTTTGAAGTTTTTCAATACTAGGAAGTGAATCTTGAATAGCAAAGGTTTGAACAAGATTGGAATAATCATCTCCTAATCCATTCAAAATGATTTGAACTAATTCATCATCTTTGATTTGATCATCTATAGAAGACAACTCTTTATTCAAAGATTTGATCCTAAAGACATAATTTTGGACACTTTCACTACTTCCTTTCATGCTTTGAAGGACTTGATTCCTAAGCATGATTATCCTTGAAGTGTTCTGGGATCCATAAATGGATTTTAATGAATCGCATGCCTCTTTGGATGTGGTACAAGATGAGATTTCTTTCAAAAGTTCATTACTTACATTCATTTTTATGCAATGTAATGCAACTCTACATCTCTTTTTGTACTTAACCAACTCAACTCCTCCTTGAGGTTCTACTTCCACCTCAAGTACTATGTCACAAAGATCATGAAGTACAAGCAAAGACTCCATTCGAACTATCCAAGTAGCATAATTAGTGGATGTAAGTCTTTCACTAGCTTCAAGCAAAAAACCACCCATTGATGCCATTTTTAAATGTGAAAAGCACTAGAAACTCTTATGGTTTCTCTAAGAGATCTGAACCTAAAGTCTTCTAGCAATTTAGAAAGCTTATAGACTCAATCCTATCACTCATGAACCAATCTAGAATGATGGAAATTTAGATTCTAGTCTCAAACTTGCAAAATCACTCCCTAGTCTATGATTTTTAGCAATTTCTCTCTTCAACCTCAACGTACACTCAAAAAATCAGAGAAGATCAATTAGTGCACCTAATTCAAGCTTCAATTTTAATTTTTTGGCTGATCTAATCCAAGAATTAATCAAGGGATTAGATTCATTATAAAAAATACTTGATTTTGCATCAAAAATCACTCAAATTGGGTATGTGAGTCAAATTCTACAAATTTTTGAAATTTCTCAGTCAAAACCGGAGATGTACGGCCTCACACGTGTGAAAAGGGTTCCTACAGCCCACAACAAGATCTAGACCAAAAATTTTGAGGATAGCTATCAAATCCAACTCGTTACACAAAATTTGACTAGTTTCCAAAAAACTGCTAATTTTGGCTTTAGTTTGGATTAACCCTTTCAATTTCAACAAAACCTCTTGTACTAGGCTCCGATACCATGTGCAAAATGTACAAAAAGGACCAATATTGGATCCTAATCTGATCCTCAAGAGGGATTGGTTGTCAGATTACTTGATCTATCAAACTACTTGACATTAAGATCAATCTAGATCAATTCTAGACACAAAATCCTAACAAGAACAATCATTAATTGAAGGTAGGTGTACTTTTTGGTTTCACACGTGTGAAACACTTTCTGAGTACGGACTCCAACCTGAAAATCATGTACACATTGATAGAACCTCAAAACAATCAAAAAAAATGTAGACAAATGGAGAGAATCACTCAAAATTGCTTCCAAAACCAAGATTGGTGTCTCACATTGATTATGGCCAAATAAATGATTATGGTACATGAAAAGTACACTAGTTTCACACGTGGGAACAGGCTCCACACATGTGTGTCTATCATATATACAAGATTTTTGGCCTCTACCAAGGTTATTTTTGCATTTTTCACATGAAAGACTATCTACCTCCAACTATTCTATTTGGAAGGTTAGTATGGAGTCAATCTTGATACTCCAAGATGTGATGGACATTGTACTTGGGATTGAGGAGGAGCCTCAAGTCCTTCAAGAAGTACAAAAGTACAAGAAGAAAGCAAGGAAGGCTCTCCACTTTATCAAGATGAATGTCTCTAATGAGATTTTGAGAGAGATTGGTGATTGCAACTCGGCCAAGCAAGCTTGGGATTCACTCAAAGCTATTTATGAGGCCAAAAATACCTCTAGGCTCCTCACTCTAAGAAATCAAATATTCCAAAGTTCTCAAAAGAGTGATGAGAGTGCCACTAATTATGTGTTGAGAGTGAAAGATACTCCTAGGGAGCTTGCTTGTATTGAAGGATCCATAAATCAAAGTGAGCTAGTTCAAATCATACTTAATGGATTAAGAGATGAGTATGAGAACCTTGTCCAATCCTATGTCATCCGGAGTAGCTACCTACTTTGGAGGCCTTGAAAGGAGTGCTAATGGTTGAAGAATCAAGGCATGAGAACAAGCTATTAAGGATGGACAAATTGTCACTCAATCATAATGGTGAAGACAAAGTTTTATTTGCCAAGCACAAATAGAGGAGCAAAAAACAACACCAACACTTCTCTAAGGACAAAGCAAAAGACCAAGATGAAGAGAATGATAATTCCTCTCAATATTTTACTTCAAAGAAGAAGAAAAAAGATGTTAAGTGCTTCTTTTGTGGCAAAGGCTCTTTCAATGTCAATCACCACCAAAAATAAAATTTACACATGACTTTGATTCTCTAGAAGCATTGAGCTAATATGATGTGGCATGTGTTCACAACTCCAAGCTCATCTATCAGTGAATATTTTTTTAGAAGTGTCTAATTTTCAACAAGCATAGTCCAAACTTGACACATCTTTTGATCAGAGAGGCATGATCTATATTATGGTGTAAGTTATTGCATTACAACCCCCTCTTACATCCTTATAAGGTGAAACTAGGGAGGGGTGCTTGTGGCATTCTCATGGTGGGAGCTGATGGTTGTTTTGGAAAAGATGGGACATTATTTGCTCATTACCCTTTTACTCATGGTATGGCCTCTCTTGATAATTGGTCCTTAAGATAGTTTTGATATCTCTACATTTATAGTAATAGTGGAGACCCTAGCTAGTGCATTTATGTTTGATAGTCTTTGTTGCTCTTCCTTTTAATCATCGAGCCTTACCTACTCTAATTTCGATAATTAGAGTCTATTTTAGGGACAATTCTAAGGGCAAAAAATCCAAATGAATATCAGTTAGTATTTTTTGGCTATAGAAAATTCTTAAACTCATAGAAATGGCTCAATGCACACTTAGAATTGAACTTCTATTTAGAAGATAGAATATGAAAAAACAAAATATTTCTATTACCGAAGCTCTACTAGCTTTCAACTCTCAATTTGACGAAAAGACACGAAATGAAAAAGTTCGCAAATAGCACGACACAAAACGAAAATGTCTGCAACATGAAACCCTTCGTGCTCCAAAGGACTAGGAAGATCAACCGAGTACTATGAAGTACAAATCCTTGATCTGATATGGTGACATCCACAGAAGAGTGTTAGGACATGCCTAATCCACCACTCTTGTAATTCATGATTAGTTATAGATGGTTTAATTCGTCTGATCAGGAATGTTACTCGAAGCGACACGAAAATGTTCGCAACATATACACATTTTGCAAAATGCATCATACATATACACATAGACAAAAAATACAAATATGTAGTCCGCCTATGAGCGAGATAATTTTCGTAAAAGGATCAATAGATCCAAGAATTCTGCTAGTAAGCGAGACACTATTCATAGAAAAACGTTGCTTCTCTCACATCAAGCGTTGTGTGGATTTGTCACACAGTGCTCAAAATCAAGAGGATCGATAGATGGTGTTGTAGCTATTATGCACATATCATCTAATTTTTGTCTAATCTCAAACGAATTGTTGTCTGCTACTGTTCATGTATCTCATTTACTTGTTTTATCAATTCCGCACACTGGTTCAATCTTGTTGAATGTTGTATAATAACATAGGTCAGCGGTGTATGTCTACATTTTGGAGGATTTTAGAAATGATATAGCAGGCAGTGACTAGCAATCATATCCGAACTCCATCCGAATTGATTTCATTCACGACTATTTTCACTTCGCGTTTTGTTTTGCTTCACGATTATTTCGCTTCAACAATATCAGAGCTCGTTCAAGTTTCGCTTTGCTTCGATTTGTTTGATTTCGTTTCGTTTCATTTCATTTCGTTACAGAGCCTGATTGATAGATTAGCACAATTTTTCCATCAGAGTACACAACTATGTTCAGTGTAAAGTCAAAATTAAAAGTCTAAAGAATGCAAAGCCTTAAACAAAGTCCTCCCTGTCCATAAACACTTCTCTTGGAGCAATAATAACAAATTCTCATGTTTGAAATCTCTATACTATTCCAAAATCATCACTTACCCTAGAGGACAAAAAGCCTATATATAAGAAAATTAAAAAGGTATTACTAGATAGAAGAACCCAAATTCTAATTGCTCTCTTATTGATTATTACAAATCACTCTGACATTAATTATGTCCTTATTAATAAAAAACTAAGACAATGCCGAGTGGACTTGTCACATTAGAAACTTGGATTATCATTGATATTAGAGAACTATTTTGGCCAAATGCCAAACTTGTGTGCATCTTATTATTACAAATAAATCACCAATTTTTATTTTCAATATGCTTTCAAGTGAGAAAATTGTGTGAATAACAAACGTGTATAAATTTGTTGAGGCATCACAAGAATCAATGAAAGAATCTAGATACGTTTTCATATTGATGTCTATTGTGGAACATGATATTTTTCTAACTTACTTACAAAGAGTGTCAAAGTATAATTGCTTACACTATAATCATTCACTGTAAGGCAATTGCAAGTGATCATGACTTATATACATTATGTCTAGTCTTTATAAGGGCAATTCAAGTTCACATGTTAGAACCATGTTCATACAATGAGCACGTCAACTAAGATAGTGGGCTATCTCATTTTATTTACAAGTGAAATTAGTCTACTATTTGTAGTGAATTTTATATTTATCAAAGGCATGTGAAGTCCCATGATAAAAACATTCATGATGATTTTTGTGAATTTGTGCCTTATTGTTTGAGTAAAAAAAGACACATATTATAGACATTATATGTAGGGTTTTCTATAAGTATAATTTTATCAACTTTTGAAGTACTAAAAATGGCCCAATAATATTACTTCACATAATCATTAATTTGGTATCTTACTTCCATAATGACCACATGATTGCAAAATATTAATAGTGCTTTCCAATGTGATATACAATGCTCTCAACACCTTTTATTTTATTTTATTTATAAGAATATTTTACAAAATATAAATAGGTTAAGAATTTTTTTACTTGTTTTGAACTCCTCAAAATTAAGTCTAATATAGTATTGGTTGACTCCAACTTTGAAAAATGTTCATGATCTATTTTTCTTGGCTTTGACAAATTGAGGTTAGTGTACCAAGATGCAATCTTGTCATTGTGACAAGGTCTCTTCCCATTGTTGGGCACTTGGTAGGACCCACATACATATTTTGTACAATATTGAGTAATAATTGTGAGGGCTCTAACACCTTACAAGTGTAAGTCCAACTCAATGAACATGCCATTATTTTATTTGTTAGAACTTGAAAATTAAACCGGTTTTAATGCCATTGTAGAATAAAATCAATTAGAGGCCTAAAAGTCAAGGTAGAAGAATAATAGGTGCTAAAATTTGGAAGTCTAGGGAGGTAGAGATTGGCCATTAGAAAGAAGATTCCAATACCTAAACTCCACTATAATTAGTGATTCATTGTACTTCATTTTGCATGTTCAATTAAAAGAAGATGGAGAGTCTACCATTTTGGTAATTGGATGTCCTTGTTTTTTCCTTCCTACTTTTCTCTCATATTGTTTGGATTTTGATGTTATTGCTATTTGGTGATAATTGAATTTTGCTATTGTTGTATTCTTTGTGATCATAGACTTAATCATTATCTATATGTTGAAACTAATCTTTTTCATTTTGGATGTGATTTGTGTGACTTGTGTCAAAAACATATGCATTTAATGCGAAATCTTTTGAAACGAGAAGTGGCGGAAGACCCATTTTTTAATATGATTTTAAGATTTTTTAAACTTCTCATAAATTTTGAAACTTCAAATAAAATAAAAAAATGATTTGTAAAATACTACATTTTGCAAAAATTTAAAATTTAAACTAAGTGATGAAAAATATTTTTAAAATTTTAGGTTCATTTTGTTAAAATAATATAAACATTAGTTGTGATCAATTTGTTATTATAGAAAAACTGTTAAAAGTGAATTCAAAATTTTAGAACATTATCATGTTTGATTTTTTTTTAAAATGCAATATATAATATCTTGATGTGACTTTAAAAGCTTGTTAAAAATTTTATCTTAATATTTTGGTATGTAAAAAAATGATTCAAGTGCAAAATTAAAAAAATATTTGTCTAACTAAGTAATATGAATAATTAGTAAGTTACTTAAAATAATGAATCAAGTGCAAAATTAAAAACATTTGTCTAACTAACCAATATGAATAAATAGTAAACTTAAATAACACAAAGACGTTTCAAAATCAGCAAATTTAAAAAATAATCATCCTTAGTAAAAACACTAATCCTTTTTTAAAAGATAAAGATAAAAGTATTAAATAGTAAAAAATATTTGTACACTGTAGTAAAAAATTTTCAACTAAATCATTTGGGTCAGGACTAGCAGCCCTTCCAAGATTTGAATCTACTTGAGCAGTGGACTGGTCATGTGTAATGACTTCCACTACAACATTATAAGATTGTTCAACCACCTCTGCTAGATAACCTTCATCACCTACAATGCCACTAGTAGGTGGTTGGGGATCTTTGCAAAGTGGAGCAACACTATTTTTTGAGGGGCCTAATTTACCCACTCTTGAAACTCGTCTGGCAAAACTGAAAATCCTATTAATCACATTTTAATAAAACTTACTAATCTCGAATCTAACTCTACTGCCACCACATGTCTGCTCATTTGGACCAGTGTAAAGATTCAACTAGTTTAGTCATATTTGCTACATTTTTATATTTGGCAAATTGAGGCCAATTTCATATTAGACTTAGAGTTTGAGTTTTCAAAGTTATATTAGTCTAAATTGCATTTGAATAAACACTTTTGGAAAGTGTGGGAAAGTTAGAAATCGAGTTTGAGTAGATTAAAATTTAAATGTTGGGTACATTGAATCTAGACCCAAAAATAGTAGGGTTTACGTTTTGGAGGGAAAGCTAAGTGGCCAAATAGGGTTTGGACCTATCATAAAAGGATGTAACTCGGGGAGAGACATATTTTCTCTCTTCTCATGGCAAAAAAGGACAAAAGAGGAGGAAACATGTAAGCCAATGTTGATCACTCACATTTATTGTTTGTTTGATGTATTTTTTCAGAGAGTATAAAGTTGATAGCATGGATGAATCATCTCATTTATATTCTATGTGATTCTTCATGACATATTGAGTTGCAATATCACTGTGTGAGGTGGAGCTTCAACATGTGTCCCCTAGGGAATGTGTAGCTGATATCTTCACCAAAGCATTGGGAAAGGACTTGTTCATGACGCATAGGACATCACTTGGAGTATTATCAAAGTCCATGCTAAAACTAGTTGAAGAGAGAGTGTGAAAGATTCAACTAGTTTAGTCATATTTGTTACATTTCTATATTTGACAAATTGAGGCCAATTTCATATTAGACTTAGAGTTTGACTTTTCATTGTATTTGAATAAATACTTTTGGAAAGTGTGGGAAGGTTAGAAGTCGAGTTTGAGTAGATTCAAATTTAAATGTTGGGTACATTGAATCTAGACCCAAAAATAGTAGGGTTTACATTTTGGAGGGAAAGCCAAGTGGCCAAATATGGTTTGGACCTGGTATAAAAGGATGAACACATGGAGAGACATATCTTCTCTCTTTTCTATCTCATTTCATGCTTATACATGGTCCTCTTTGTGAAGAATTGCCAAAAATTGGCAAATCTAGCTTGATCAAAAACCATGAAGAATAGTGTAAATTTTGTACATAATTGGGTTCCACACATGTATGGCCAAAATGCCACGTGGAAACCCAGGTAAGGTGAAGTCAAGAGAGTTGGCCATGTCTATTTACTTTATAGGACCTACACCTAAGTTTAAGGTGAAAATTTGACCAACTAGCTACCTACCAAGCATAACTCTATGATCTAGGCTAGGGTTTCATTTTAAGGCAAGAAAAGTGAGTTAACTTCCTTATTACATGCTGGAAATATTCCACCTAACTTCAAGAAGGAAGTCAAATTTGCTATGTATTCCAAGAGCCCATAGTGAGAAGATAGAATATTTTTGGAGCTCATTGGCAATCTCAAGCTAGTTCACTATGTACATTGAGTTTTTGTGATCCAAATGAAACCAAATCAATTTCTACTTGTTTCTCAGGTTGAAGGCCATACTATAGCCTATAGTACACACATGTGGGATCGGATTTCAATGTTGATCAATGCTTTTGATTGTTAATCTTGTTGTTTGTCAAATTGCCAATCTAGATCAATTTTTTTGTGTCTAGTTTTTTGATAGATTGTTAAGCAAGCATCCAATCACTCTTGTGGATCTTTTGTAGATCCATTTATGGTCCTAGAGTATAGTACTTTCACATGGTATCTGATCCAAGTAAAGATCATAAGCCATTGATCAAAAGCAAATCCATTTTTAGCAAGTTTTGGTGCTAAAAACTAGTATTGAGAGGGCAAGCTAGAATCTTGATTTTGGTAAGGAGATTTGATCCCAGACTTGGTAGGGGTCCAAATTCGTACTATCCACATGTGTGGGCACCTCTGCACCTACATTTAATGCATGGTATTCATTTGATCCAAAGAAATTCAATTTGTGAGCTTTGGATGTAATTTTTGGTGGAAATCTTAGGATAAGCTATCAAGATTGAGTGCCATAGATTAGATTTGACTTAGGATCATGAAATCTAATTAATCTAGGCTGAAATCAGGTCCTCTAAACTTGTTTTACAGAGTCTTGAAAGTACATAAAAAATTGTGAGGGAGATTTAGTCATGTTATTGTCCAAAAATAGCCAAAATTGGCAAGATTTGATCGTAAGTAGATTTCACATCATCTTATCTTCATTCCAACTTTGTGAGGGAGTGCTAGAACTGAGATTATAAGTCCATTTGTTCGATTAGAAATCTAATTTGAGTGAAACACTACAAGAGAGAGACCTTAGTAAGTTTCTAGAGACAATCAAATCCATTTCTTGGCAAGATTTGTTTGAAAGTAGTTTTCACTTCATCTTATCTTCATTCCAACTTTGTGAGAGAGTGATAGAACTGTGATTATAAGTCCATTTGTTGGATTAGAAATCAAATTTGAGTGAAACACTGCAAGTGTGAGACCTTTGTGAGTTTCAAGTCAATCAAATATATTTCTTGTTTGTAGAAGTAACTTGTAAGATGGGATCTGCTGGAGCATACCTTCTAGAAGCTAGTGAGAGATTGAATTCTACAAATTATGCTATTTGGAAGGTTAGGATGGAGTCACTCTTGCTCCAAGACCTTTATGAGTTCTTGATTGAAGATGAAGATGAACCTCTAGGTTCATAGGAGTTAGCTAGATACAATAAGAGATCTAGGCTCGCACTTCATTGTGTGAAGATGAACGTAAGCAATGATTTTTTGAGAGAAGTATCATCACGTACCGTGATAAAGAGGCTTGGGAGTCTTTAAAATCAATCTATGAATCAAGCAACACTTCTAGAGTACTTATGCTTAGAAATCAAATTCTGCAAAGCATGAAGAGAAGTGAGGAGAGTGCACAGGATTATGTACTCAGAATCAAGTCTCTAAATAGGGATTTGGCTTCAATTGGAGAGAAGATTCATGATGGAGAACTTGTACAAATTGTCCTTAATGGTCTAGGAAATGACTTTGCAAATTTGGTCCAAAGTTTTGCCATCCAAGATACTTTGCCAACTATAGAAAAACTCCACAATGTATTAGTGGGTGAAGAGTGTAGGATGCTCCACACCAAGGCAAGAATGAGTTCATTATCTTTGTAGGATGAAATGCCTCTTTTGTAGAAAGAAGGGGCATTATGCATCTAAATGTTACAAGAGGTTAAGAGCACAAGTGGAGGAGGACAAACAAGGAAACCTTGCAAAGTAGGAGGAGGAGGATGAAGTAGATGTATTCGTGATGGCATATACATCCCCACCAACAAGCAATAGCAATTAAAGAGACAATTGGTGGATTGACAGTGGGGCTAGCTCCCACATGTCTTGTTGAAAAGAACTTTTTCTCAACCTTACACTCTTTCAATGATGCTAAAAAGTTTGTCTTTACTGCAAATGATGAAGAGTGTAGGATAGATGGTGTTGGCACCATCTCTTTGTGTCTAGAATCCTCAATATGCATGGATCTAGAAAATGTCCTTTATGTACCATCAATCACCAAGAATATGCTTAGTGTTGGTCTACTCTTAGAAAGTGGTTTGGATGTCCACTTTAAGCATGTGTTTGTTTCATCTTGAAGTATGATGTTTGCATTGCAAAGGGATTTAAGCATGGAAGATTGTTTAAGTTGGAAGCTAGTGTTGCTTTTGAGAGGGTGAGCTTGGCAAAGGAGGAGATTACTCAAGAGGAGATCTTGGCAAAGTGTGATCTTGCTTGCATTGAGGAGGAGAAAAGGAGAAAGATCTTGAAGATCAGCCTCAAAGCATGAGAGTTCCAAGGGAGTCCTCAATGACAATGGCCGAGTCATCAAATTGCATGCAAATTGTCCATTCAAGTGTGCATCTTGCAAGGGTGGTGAGCATTGGAGACTCTACTATATTTGAATACTTTTTGGAAAGTATTAGTAGACATGAGGTGACTTGTTTCTTACCATTAGTTATTACTTTGTATGACAAGACAATGAATTAGATGCTTTGAAATCTACATTTGTTGTTGATAAAGCAATTTCATTGGATGTAGTCGGTTGTAATATAGGGGTCCGTTCACTGGGAGCCACTCGTGCACACCTGCATAGCAAGAGAGAGAGAAGGGAGATAGAGAAAGGTAGAGAGATAGAAGGAGTGATGAGAGAGAGGAGGGAGGAGGGAGAGTTTAGAGAGAGAAAGAGAAAGAGCTCACCAAGGATGGTTGGGGCTATGGGGGCTCGAGCGCCTACCCATAGCTATGCACCAATCACCCAGAGAGAGAGAGAGAGAGAGAGAGAGAGAGAGAGAGAGAGAGAGAGAGAGAGAGAGAGAGAGAGAGAGAGAGAGAGAGAGAGAGAGAGAGAGAGAGAGAGAGAGAGAGAGAGAGAGAGCTTTATTGAGAAGAAATGAAGATATGTACAATGGAAAATGGCCTCCTTGCAAAGTTGAGGAGGGAGGGCCATCTTGGCTCTCATTGGCCTATTTACAATGGCATTCTAACCCTTCAAACTAATTGAACTTCAATCTAATGGTTCATTAGGAAAAGGGTCAAACTCACATGATTCATGTGAGTTTGAGAGATTCCCTTTTAACTTAGAACCTTATGAACTTGACTTTGGTCTTTTTAATTGATTTATCTACTAAGGCCCAAAGTCCTTTTATTCAAGTTCTATTTACCCGATTTGCATGGTCACTAGGTCGATCTTATACATGTAGGAAGCCGGTGCCCTTGCACTTATTCTTCTATCTATACACTATACTATGGCATGGCCCATAGGTAAGGCTTGGCCAACAATATTTCAAGTGGTGGGACCCACTTGTTCATTATTGTGCAAGAAATACCCACAACAGGGTCCATGGCCCAAAGTAGTGTCGGTCCCTCGACACTAGCCTGCAACTGTCATGAAGGGGCGCTGTTGTCGGTTCTTTTATTGCTGGGACATGGGTGCTTCAAGAAAAGCGTGGATAAAATTTGCTTACGTAAAGCCTGAGGCTTTATTGAATGATGGCGATCAACAAGAATTTGGACTTGCCAGATTTTCAATAATACCCATAAGGGTCTAGTGGCCATTCCGGATAACCTTGTTCATTGACAATTGGGTAGTCGAGGTATGCCATCGGAGGATCCAAAATAAATCTTGTTGATATAACGGATCCTCATAGATCGGCGCAACTGGTCCCAATGTCATGGACTCCCCCAAATCATAATGTGGATATGACGTGCTTGCTTGATGCTCTTGTCTGTCCAGGTATTCGAAGTATGCATCAACCTGACGACTTTCCTCAACAGTCAATATCATAGATTTAGGACAAGGCTTTGTCATTGTAGGTTCTGGTTCTTGCTGTACAATTGGTCATTTTGGGCTTGGATTCCCTTGATTTGGCCGTCTAAGCAATGTGATGTCTTGATGTAGCTTTGTGGTGGCCAGATGTTGAGTGGAATATTTCGACTTTGGTTGGATCTTGCTTATGATTGGCGTTGAAATCAAAAGACAATCTCCCACCTTAGTCTTTCCTTTCTCAATGGACTGCTCTCTTGAAGGTGGTACAGATGGATCTTTGCGATGACTGGTAGTCAGTTTGCCTTCAAGTTGCTTGGTTGATGTGAGGCCCCTTTGTAATTCATCCACCAGAAGTTGTGGCAGCATTTGTTTAATGAGGCTTGGTAAAATCTGCTGGATTGCATCTATTGCCAATTTCTTGATTTCTTCCGCTATCCCTGGTTGGATAGATTTTACCCACTCTATCTTTTGTGGTGTTGGTGATTCACGTGTGGCCATGTCAATTTGTCTTAGGATCTTTCTCTCATTCCTTCCATCCGCATCTGCTTCGTAACCAGGTGGCACTAGAAGTTTGCATTTGTAGTGTAGCTTCTCGGTTGGTGGATTTGCGTGGTCATATGTAGGTTGCTGATTCAAGTAGGTAGGAGTCATAACGGCTTTTCTTGGATCTCTTACTGGACAATCACGACATGGGTGATTGATGCTGCATTGTTCACACCAAGGATAAAAGGAGGACAGATCATTTCGGAGTGGACATTCTGATCTACGATGTTTACCTCCACATCCGAAACACTGTACGTGTGTAAGATTCCGTCACCTTTCAGTTGATGCATGTACACCGGTATTAGGTCTCCTTTGATCCCTTTCTATGATGATCCGCTCGCTGATATAACCAATACTTCCACCGAACCTTGCCTAGCCACTAGAGAAGATTCTAAAAGTCTTGAGACCGACCCACTTTCTTTGGAGGAGCGATTTGATGGCAAGCTAGATGGCATAGATGAGGATTTTGTTGATTGATTCCCAATCTTCAGAATTCCCTTATTGACTTGATTTCGTAATCTCCGATTCCGAACTGGACATTAAGGTATTGGATGTTTTCCAAAACAATAATGGCATTGGTCCAGTGGTCGGATCTTTCGATTGGCATTTTGGGGTTCTGGGAGGTAATCAGATTGACTGCACATCTTATATGTGTCACTGACAACTTGCATCTGATCGTCCAGACTGCTAGTACTTTTGCTAGCATTGTGTGAAAGATTTCAGATCCTTAAGATCCAATCTACTTGAATGATCCATCGATTTCTGGATGATCCATGGATGATAGACTTAAAGTAGTTTCCAGTCTTTCAAAGACCACCTGCCAAAACTTGCCAGTGAATTTGGAATAATGATCACTAACAATATCGTTTGGCAAACCATACAAGCTGAACAACTTTTCAACGAAGAGTTGAGCAAGTTCAAAAGCTTTGACAGTAGCTTTTGTTGGAATAAACTGCGCCATTTTGGTTAGCGTATCAACTACTACCCAAATGGCATCATGACCCTTTCTAGACTTGGAAAGTCCGACCACAAAATCTATGGTAATACTTTTCCATTTCTTACTGGGAATTTCCAACGGATGCAACAAACCAACTTTGAGTCTTTCCACTTTATTTACTTGGCATTGTTCACATTTTTTTAACATATGCCTCGACATGACCTTTTTATTTTGGCCAATAAAATTCTCTCTTAACAAGGTTAGGTGTCCTATGTATACTAGGGTGTCCCGGGTTGGGGCTATCGTGGCACTCGTGCAGGATTTGGGCCCTTATGTCCGCGATATCTGGCACACAAACTTTTTTCTACGGAAAAGCAAACCATTCCGAATGGAATAATCAACAAGTATCTTCTCTTTGCGAGATTTTTTGGAATCTTGCTTTCCAAGATTATTTCTCACTATAGAGCTTCCTGGCAGGATTTCTTGCCGAATATGACCGAAAAACTCATCGGTCCGACAAAGATCTCACAAAGAAAAATAAAACTCAGATTGGAACTCAACAAAGCATAACTGATTAACTTCTCCAATCCGGCTCAAAGCATCAGCGACACAATTCGATGTACCTTGATGGTACTTAATGTCGAATTTGAACTCTTGAATGAGTTTTAACCAACGGGCCTTGTGACCCCTAAGGTCTGAGACATCACAGATATATTTAAGAGACTCATAACCACGAATTTGGATCCGTACAAATAATGTCTCCAAATGTTTTACGCATGGATGATAGCAAAAAATTCCTTCTCATAAGTAGACTATCTACTTTGAGCTGGGTCCAACTTCTTGCTTTCGAAAGCCACAGGTCTACCATCCTGGTAAAGGACTGCACCCACCGCATAGTCACTAGCATCTGTTTCCACCAGGAAAGATCCGTTAGGTTCCACTATGTGTAAGATAGGGGCTGTAGACACCAACATCTTCAAAAGCTTCAAAGCTTTGATTAAGTTTATCAGTCCGGAGGATTGATTTTTGAACGCCTTCTGGCCTTCTTCTTATTACTCTTTTTAGTCTTCCATTTGGCTTTCTTCACTCTCTTAAGAAGATTCGTTAGAGGCAATGCGATTAAGACATAGTCTTTAATGAATTTATGGAAAAACACTGTGAAGCCCCAAAAAGACTTTACTTCCCTAATAGTTTTTAGGATAGGCGAACTTTCTGGACTTTATCGTAGTCGATCTCCAGACCTCGATCGGAAACGATATGTCCCAAATACTTGAGTCTTGTTTGAAAAAACTCACATTTAGACTCCTTAGCATAAAGCTTTTCCTACCTTAGATTATCTAAGACTGTATGCAAATGTGCCTCGTGCTCCTCAAGAGTCTTACTATAAATCAGTATGTCATCCAAAAATACCACGAGAAACTTCTGTAGATATGGATGAAGACTATCGTTCATCATCTGTTGGAAGGTTGTCTAAACATTAGTTAGACCAAAGGGTGTAAAACTAAAAATTCGTAATGGCCATACCTAGAACAAAAACCAGTTTTGAAAACATCCCCCTCATGTATTCTAATTTGATGGTACCCCGACCTAAAGTCCAATTTGGTGAAATATTTAGCACCATTCAATCGGTCCATTAAGTCGTCCATCTGAGGTAATTGTCATTTTATTAAGATTTATATAATCGACACAAAAATGAATACCACCGTCTTTCTTGCCGGTCAACAAAACAGGAGCTCCCCAAGGGGATTTACTAGGCCTAATATGGCTCTAATGTAATAACTCCTTAAGTTGGCTAGCAACTTCATCTTCTTCCTGCGGGCTCATCTTGTAAGGAAAAAGTGATACAAGAGAGCTGTCAGGATGAAGATCTATGTGATGGTCTACTCCCCATGAGGGGGGAGACCCTCAGGCAACTGATCAAGGAATATATCATTGTATTCCTCCCTAAGTGTCTTAAAGATTTTGCCCTCAGGCAAAGATTCTAAATTATCACTAGAAAAAGACAATGCTTTTGGGAAAGACGATACATCAACATTGAAATTATGAGTACTAAAAGCATATATGTATGATTCATCTTTCAGAGAACATAAGTACGAATGATACTCAGAATCCAAAATACATTAATTTGTTACATGAGCAATTACAAAAGGTAGATCAGGCTCATCGCCTTTGAGACAAACCAGTGAGTCATTATGCAAAAAAAAGATACTATGGGACATATAATCTTTCTTTAAGGACTCATTCCCAGCATAAAACCACTCTTTACCTAGGATTAAATCCACCTTATCAAGATTCATAACATGAAAAGATAAACTATCTACATAGTTTTGAATTCTCAACGGCACGTGGAGAACAAAGTGATTTTAGACCTACTGCTCCCCACCAGCTGCCATCCTAACCATGTACTTGTGGTCACTTGGTGCGGTTGCCAACTGCAGCTTCTGCACCAACTTAACATTGATAAAATTCTACGTATGGACCCACTCATACGAATGAGGTCGTGAGGCCCAAACACTACAATATTAAAACAACAATTCATACAAACTATTTCATCTTTAAAAGATACATCAATACAAGAAATAGAAGAATTACCTGGTGCCTTAAAAGGAATGGCCACCCTTCTTTCGTCTTTTCGGGCAGTCGTCCCTTCTCCATACAGGAAAAACACAACCCATCGTTTTTGGCCTTGTCGAAGTCCGCTCTCTCCAACCGAGGGCGTTTCTTTTTTTTTCCCGAAGGGGAAGCTTCGCCGACCAGTTGCTCCTTGCTCTTTTTGAAAGGAGGGCCCTGGAGGGTTTGTCTTTGGCTTCGGGCTTTTGCTGCTCTTTGCAGGTTACAGTGTGCGTGTCGTCGGGCTACTAGCACCATAATCAAGCATACACTAGTGAGGGCCCAAGTATATATTAGTGAGAGCCCAATAGGTATACTTATACCCTCCAAGGCCCATGCAACACTAGTACTGCACTATGACCTCTGTAGCCTATCTGGGCCACGTCATCCAGTTCTTCAATGACTCACTAATAGACCCATACAAATCCACCATCATGACTTTAGGCCTACAACCATTAGCCATGACCTTATACACATAAGGGCCCCTAATTCGCTTATAGTCACAGTTAACTTACAAGTTGTTGGTCTACTGATCTCTAGCGTGGACACGCTACCTGAGACCAGTCGTGAGCATGATATTCTTCTCCCATTATTCAAGTTTTGTCCTTAGAACTTAAAGCTAGGGAAGTTCTTCCTTAAGCTCCCTTCCTACTCTCTAAGGCCCATGCAACACTAGTAGTGCACTGTGACACCTCACTAAACACCTCTGCAGCCTATCTAGGCCACGTCATCAAGTTCCACAATGACTCACTGAGAGAGCCATACAAATCCACCATCATGACTTTAGGCCTACAACCATTAACTATGACCTTATACACATAAGGGCCCCTATTTCGCTTATAGTCACAATTAACTTACGGGTTGTGGGTCTACTGATCTCTAGCGTGGACACACTACCCGAGACTAGTCGTGAGCATGACAAGAAAGCTCTAGCTGGAGGGCTTTCTAGATCATGAGAACTTAGGTTCTCAAGGTTCTGAGGGCCAAGGCTTCCCCCAACGTACTCGATTCTTTGTGAGTATTCTGCCCATTTTTTGGGCTCCTAGAAAGCAGAATATGTCATTGTTAAAAAAAAAAAAAATCTAACGCCCATTCCAACCTACGTGTCAGTCCGCATCGGCCTGAGTTTTGACTGGTAAAAAAAAATCAAACGGCTGACTATGCTTTATAAACGACATGTGGAAAAGTCAAAGAATCCATTACGCAATGGAATGGGCCGGGCACAGGCCACTTTGCCCGATTCGGGTTTCCAAAAAATTTTAGGCTCGGGCCTCGTCTAAAAAATTTGGAAAGCCGAACCGGGCAAAATGGCCTGCTCGGCCCATTCCATAGTATATAAAGATAAAATGTTGAGTCTTGTTTTACTACCTCCATTAAGGCCCATGCCAGCGCAAGCCTTAGAGTTGTTTATCAGATCACCCATGTGAAGCGTGTGGCTCATTAATGGGCCTTAGTGTTTACACAAAATAAGGTTGTAGGATATTTAAATAAGGTTTGTAGGATATTTAAAGTCTTCCAAAGTAGATATTAAAAAACCATATATATATAGAGAGAGAGAGAGAGAGAGAGAGAACTAGTGACACTGACAACCTTGTGTTTCTATATTCAATCAGACTTCAGTGCTACTCGATTTGGCTGACAATATTGTTGTAGCCGAGAGAGAAATAATGTCACTCACAATCCAATGTTTCTCCGATCAATCATGTCATCGACTCTTCCTAGTTCAGCAGGCGTATTTATATTGATGGAAGCAAAGGTCAAGTGAATGGAACTTGGTTTGCCTGAGATTCTATTCTCAATTGCATCCGCATCTCTGTCTCTCTCTCTCTCTCTCTCTCTCTCTCTCTCTCTCTCTCTCAATCGGCATTCCTATCTGATTGCATTGTCTTATATTTTCATGTTGAGGTGGTTTGTTAGATTTTGAAGACAGCCTTCTCATATTTCCATGTTTAAGTCGTACTGCTAGACTTTCAAGACAACCGAGAATTCGTAGTATCATCTATAAAAGCCAGAGCTGAGATGGACGAAAATGCATATGGAATACCTGTACCGGAATTTGTCTCGAGTACACAGCAAGCGGGAGACGTGACTGTATCACCTGGGAGCGAGGAACCGTCCAACGCCTCCATCGAGATGGTAGACCAACTCTGTGTAATGAAAGAACAGCAGAAGCTGGAGTACACAAGAGATGGTTCCGTTGATTTTCGTGGAAAGCCAGCAGTCATTTCTCGAGTTGGTGGCCACAGGAGTCTTGCTTTCACTCTTGGTCTATTCTCTAAGCAATGTCCATCTATATTTGCAGCAAAATTAAGAAGATGTAGATTATCCATTCACAAATCAATTCACTATACATAATAAAACACGAATGCTTCTGAACGTTGAAACTGACTCCGTTTTTATGGGTCTAACAGGTACATCTAACTGTGTTTAAGGTCTTAAGCATTAAACTTCATGGACATATGGCACAATTGCGGTCTAAGTATCTTTTCATTGAATGCAGGGTGCATGTTTCTAATAAGAGTGGCATATGATGGAGTCACCTATAGTCTAGTACTTTATCTAACAAGAAAACTACACATAAACAACTCAAAAGCCGCGTCTGTCGTCAGTAACTGGGTTGCATCTACAACCGTATTCTCTCTCCTTGGAGCAATTGTGGCGGATTCTTACTTCGGACGATACTGGACTACTCTAGGTTCTATGTTTATCCACATAATTGTAAGTGAGAACGTGAGAACATATCATCATTGTTAATTGGAGAGTTGTTGAGGTTTTGTCCAGCTTATGATAGATGCCAGTATACAATACCGTTATCCCGCTATGTTGTTCTTGAATGCCATGGGGAAAACAATGATGATTCAAGCGCCTTACTAAAATCTCCCCAGAATGTACTTCCTCAAAGACCTGTTGACTTTAAAAGCTTGCCTTGATTGATTTGATGCCACAAGAAAGTATTTGAAGCATGAGCTTACCGTGGGCTTTGTTTGACAGGGTTTGCTGATTCTCGTGATAACAACAGTGTTGCCTTCGTTGGAGCCTTACAAATGCACAAGAAGCTTTGTAGGATGCACAGAAACAACGGGCAGAAGAATACAAGTCTTTTATCTGGGCTTGTATATTATTGCAGTTGGATTTGGTTCTTTTCTTCCATGCTTCATTTCTTTTGGAGCGGATCAATATGACGAAGGGCATCCAGTTGAGGTCCATCAAAAAAGTTTATACTTTAGCCTGTTGTATGTTGTAATTAGCAGCGGAGGATTGATCGGAAACAGCATAATCATTTACATTGAGCAGAACGTAAGCTATAAGTGGGGTTATTCTATCTCGGTAGGTTTTATTGGGATATCGCTTCTGGTCTATGTTGCTGGCACGCCTTATTATCGTTTCCAGAAACCGCGGGGTAATCCAGTTTCTCGGGTAATTCAAGTTTGGGTAGCAGCTACGCGAAAGTGGCGCATGAAAGTATCTGCTCCAAACAATCATCTGTACGAAGCTCCTGTCGAGAAAGCCATAAGTCGCAGGCTACTTCATAGTAACCAATTCAGGTCCACTAGAAAGCTGATTGATTCTTTCAACTTTTTAATCACCATTTTCAGATTGTTAATATTCGGATATATATTTTTCCTATGTTTGCTTTGTTTCACGTGCCATGGAGAGCTGAATTTTCATGTTCATAGTCCCTTCCGATTTTGTTCTCGACGATGAAATAGACACCACAGAAGGAATTAATCATCCAAATAAACGTCGACGATGAAATAGACAACACAGAAGGAATTAATCATCTAAACAAAAGGCCAAGAGAATTTTCGCCTAATTTCTGCCCAAATTACATAAATTCTGGTATCTAATAGATTCTTACGGTAGATTAACTTTGTCTCCTTCAAAACTATTATAAGGGTACTAGGAAACAATCTCTCTCAGTGACAAACTGATCACTAAATTTGAGAATTTTGGTTATATCATTCTGTATGTTAATTCACTCATTGGCCATGTAATTGATATTGCAGGTTTCTGGACAAGGCAGCAACTATAAACATTTCACTACAAGAGATCGACGAAAGCCAAAGAAATCCTTGGAAGCTTTGCACTGTTACACAAGTCGAGGAAGCTAAATTTTTGTTTCAAATCGCTCCTATCTGGCTAAGCTTAGTCGTCTACAGCACGCTGGATGTACAGATACTAAGTCTGTTTGTAGAACAGGCTGCCACCATGGACAACCGTTTGAGCAAGTTTCTAGTTCCACCAGCATCAATGAGCATATTCCAAATACTAGGCGTTTGTGTCTGTACTTTTACGTACGAAACTGTCGTCGTTCCAATTATTCGCCGTTTTACAGGACATCCTCGAGGACTGACAATGCTTCAAAGGATTAGTGTAGGCTTGCTACTTATCGTGTTCTCTATGCTAAGTGCTGCATTGGTAGAAATGAACAGACTTCGTATAGCCAAAGATTATGGGCTGCATAACAGCCCAACTGCTAGAGTTCCATTGAGTATATTTTGGCTTTTTCCTCAGTATTTTCTAGTGGGTGCATCAGAGGCTTTTACAGATGCTGGGCAATTTGAGTTCTTCTATGACCAGGCACCGGAAGGGATACGTGGGATTTCAACCAGTCTTCAGTTTACTGCATATTCAGTGGGAAGTTATTTAAGCAGTTTCATGATCGTCATTGTAACTGCCATTACAAGACATGGAGCTGATTCAGGGTGGATATCGGATAAATTGAACAAAGGCCATTTGGACTACTTCTTCTGGCTGTTGATGCTTCTCGGTTCTCTGAATTTAGTCTCATACCTCACGTTTACTCATAGATATAAGTACAAGAAGGTAGTGCATGTTCAAGCAACGGATCCACAATAATGATCATAGCTGCCCATTTCCATTTACATCAAGTTGTAAATCGCGTTCAACGTATTAGTTTTATTCCGTTATTTTGATTGTGAGGGTCATATTGCAATATGTTGGTGGCAGATGGCTGAGGCATGGTTTTTGAGATAATACCAGATAAATCTTTTATATTTATAAATGTCGTATATAAATTCTGTTGCTGAATTGAATAAATAAATACGAACAAACACGAACGTTCTGGTATGGTACCCGAAAGACCTTACCATGGATGTGATTTCTTTTTGGTATGTTAAGAATGATAGAAATGGGGAAAACTGCAGATTTTCGGAACTATTGTTTGATGCGTTTTTCTGGGTATCTTACACATGATCTAAAGAGAAACAAAAGAAAAGTACTGATCAGTTTCCGAAGAAATGCTTGCTGCATTTTGTTGGCAATGTTCATCACGCTTTCATATCTTGTAATCACGGGGGTGGGAGGTGATCTTCCACGGCATGTGAACTTTTTTAGACTTTTTTTTTTTGCCATAAATTTTTTATGCATGCACCTTTGGCGCGGAAGGTTTATGTACCAAAAAGTTACATGCAATTTACATGTATTTACATGCACCTTTTGCATGTCAAAAATTTTGAAAGAAAAGGAGACGCACAGATTCCAGTGTGGGAGTCGCCTCCTAATGACTTACGATTGTTTAATTCTAATCACAATTTTGTGCTTGTAATGATTCTAAATCTCATGTCACGATCGTATGAGAATGGTCTCCAATTGTCATCCTGTAGCATTCAACAAGCATCTCTTCTAAGTTCTACGAACGCTTTTTCACCCGATATAAAAGAAAAGACTGTTATGATTTGCAAGAAGTTGAACTGTAAATGAGCAAAAGGTGTGTGTGTGTGTGTAAAAGAGAGAGAGAGAGAGAGAGAGAGAGAGAAAGAGAAAATGTAGGATGTTGTGAAGAAATGCATTTTTTATGGAGCCAAGTGTGTCCTGAATATTAGTTTAACTCCAAAGAGAGTTTTTTTTTGGCATTGCCTTGCAAATGCAATAATACTATGTGTTAAGGTTGGTCAATGGAGTTTGGAAAAAAGTTAACTTTAAAGGATATTCTTTGGTGGTTGTGTAAAATTTTAAAGGTCAAAGCCAGCTAACATGTATTAGTTGGCATTCAAAAATTTCTGTGAAGGGTGCATGCAAATAATGCACAATTGATAAGGCCCAAAAAAAAGAGCAAAAGCTTAAAAGAAGAAGGCGCATGCAAAAAATGCACAATCCATAATGCCCAAAAAGCAAAAGGAAGAGTTTAGATAATTTGATTCCTGATTAAATAAGAATAGGTGTTCACGGTCGTTGTCTGCACCATTACTCTTCTTCTTCTCTATCATTCCCGCATCATGCTCGTGAGTCGCTCTGTTGATGCTCGTTTCAATATATTTTTATTGTTCATGATAGTGTCTTGCAGGATATATACAAAATATCCTCCATATATTGGATGAAGAATTGATCGACTTTTTAGAAATGCGTCATGAAGATTACGAAAGCAATGACTATCCAAAATCATGAATACTAAAAAGCAAATATCTTGAATATCAATCGTGATTATTGTGAATAGTAATTGTGAACATTGTGCATATTCTTGATCATGAATACCCGTGAATATTCATGAATAGAGTTGGATGGTTTGCGGATATCGAGACAACCCTAATTAGAAGTGAAAAGAATTTATTAGTAATTAATAAGTGAGAGGAATTTGGCACCCTACCTGTGTAAATCCAATCCGATGATCACATAGTTATTTGATTAATTAGAAGTTAATAAAAAGACTTGAGGTTAAAATGTGAGAAAGAAATGACGTGGGGCCTAATAGTCAAGTTAGTGAATAAAATAGGGGAACCCCCAACTTTTAAATTCAAATAATAAGGGGGTAGAAATTGGCCAATATAAATTGAGGCCAAGACCCTAATATCCACTATAAATAGTGGTGATTTGTAGTTCATTTTTCATGTTCAAATGATCAATCAAGAAGGTGGAACTTCTATCAAATTGCATTTGGATGTCCTTGCTCTTCTTTCTTGCTCAAGTCTCTCATGTTTTTTTTTTAAATTTTTATGCTAACTCGGATGGGAGGAGACTAATGGATTTGGATTGAAAGAAACTCTTAAAGAGTTGAAGACCAAAAGTGAAGAACTTTTTTTAAAAAGTTTCACATGAATGGGCCTGTAGAGACCTTACATGCCAGATTGGCATTTCTTCATTAAAAATCTTCATTACGAAGAATCAGTTCAAAATGCAAGTAAGAAGTTGAGGTGTTCCATCCTTTCGTGCCAAACCTCTTGAATATGAAATTTGCTCCCTTGCAACACATCCAACTTGGTTAGCAATAACACAAGCATCTAGTTTGAACAACTTCCTTGCCCTTTTACCTTTTCCAACCAAGACATCCTTCCTTTTGATCAAACAAGCATCTCCATCAAACTCCACCTTGAGGGCTTTACTTAGCATTTGGCTCACACTAAGAAAAATCTTGGTAATAGATGGAATAGACAAGACATCCTCCAAATGAATATTCCTATTTGTAGAGAGAGGAATAGGAAGTGTGACAATTCCTTTGATTGCACACTCACCATCATAGGCCGTGTAGATCACCCTCTTGTCATCTCCATATGCCAACAAAGAAGTGAAGTACTCTTTGTGAAAGGTCTTGTGTGAACTTGCTCCACTATCAATCCACCAAGGATCTTGATTTCCATCATTAGCAAACATACATGAAGACATCACAAAAGCATCATCATTTTCATCTTGAACATCCAAACCATCCTCATCAAGAGTAAGATTACCTTGCTTGTCTCCTTGATCTCTCTTCTTCTTGTAGCACTCACTTGCAAAGTGTCCTTTGATGCCACAATAGAAGCACTTGAGCTTTGATCTATCCTTCTTTTTGCCACTTGAAGAAGCATCCACTTGATCTTGCCCTTTAGACCACTTACTTTTGGTTTTGCCCTTGAATTTGCCTTTGTGAACACAACATCCTCTTGAAGTGTCCATCCACCTCTTGCTTGAAGCCTATATTCCTCATTGATCAAGATCTCTCGAAGATCCATCAAACTTGGAAAAGCGTTTTGAATAGCAATACTTTGAACAATGTTAGCATGAGCATCCAACAAGCCATTAATAATTACTTGAATAAGCTCTCCTTCCTTGATGCTTTCATCAATGAAAACCAAACTCATCATTCAATGCTTTCATTCTCAAAACAAAAGTACTTGGACTTTCTTCATTCTTTTGCAAACAAGAAAAGATTTGCCTTCTTAGAGTCAACACTCTAGAAGTAGACTTGGATTTATAAAGCTTCCTCAATGAATTCCAATCTTACAAAGATGATGTGCACTTTCCAACTTCCTTGAGAAGTTCATTGGTAACAATCATATTTATCATGCGTAGAGCCTTCTTGGCCCTCTTGGCATACCTAATTTGATCTTGTTGTGTTGCTGGTCTCTCCTCCAAACATTAGATAGATTTTTCAATATTTTGACACTCCTCCTAAAAATGTATCTAATGTGGATCAAACATCGATCTTGAGATAAGACCAAGATTAGACCTATGCTTTGAGAAGGCACTTTTCCAAAGTGGCTTTGTGAGAATATCAGCAATACATGAAGATGTGTCGACATGTTCTAAGTTGATTTCACCTCCAATGAGCTTTTCCCTTACAAAATGGTGTGCCACTTCTATATGCTTGCTTCTTGCATGAAAAATAGGATTGTTTTGCAAGAGCTTGTGCTGATATGTTGTCACATTTGATCAAGGGAAGATCATCCTCTTTGATGCACTTTAGCTCCATGATTAACCTCTTGATCCAAAGCACCTCTTTAGTTGTTGTAGTGAGTGCTTTGTACTCGGCCTCACAAGATGATAGAGATATGGTATCTTGCTTCTTTGAAAGCCAAGACACAAGATGGCATCCAAGAACGATAGTATATGCATTAATGGACTTCCGATCCATTTTATCACTTGCAAAATCGAAATCCAAATAGCCAACAATGGTTAGATCTACATTCTTATACAATAAACCATAATCTTGAGTAGAAGATACATATCTTAGAACTCTCTTGGCCATCTTCCAATGTTGTATCTTGGGATCTTGCATAAACTGACTCAATTTGTGCACACAATAGCTCAAATCGGGTCTAGTGATAGTAAGCCAAATTAAAGAGCCTATAAGACTCCTATAAAGTGTGATGTCCTCAAAGGATCTTTCATCACCTTTAATAGGATCTTTTACATGTTGCTCCATGGGAGTATCTATGCCTTTACAACTTTGCATATTGAATTTTCTCAACATAGAAAAGACATATCTAGATTGACAAATAAACGCATACTCTTCATGAAAATCAATCTCAAGGCCCAAAATGTAATGGATCTCTCCTAGATCTTGCATTTTAAATTCTTTTCCTAATGCATCTTTGGTTTCTTGAACTAGAATCAAGCAACTTCCACTAAGAATAATGTCATCTACATAGATTAGGAGAATGATTACCATCAAACTTTAAGTACTTAGAAGGATCATAGTCACTAAGCACAAATCCTAATGAAAGTAGAAAGTTGTTGAGTCTTGAATACCATGATCTAGGTGCTCGCTTTAAGCCATAAAGACTTCTAAATATCAAACACACTTTAGATTTATCCTTGATAAATCCTTGAGGCTGTTCCATGTATATCTCCTCCTCATGATAGCCATTCAAAAAAGTGTTGGAGACATCAAGTTGAAACTGTTTTCTCTTAAAAATTAAGGCAAGAGAGATTATGATTCTTATTGTCACCATCTTTGCTACAGGAGCAAAGGATTCTTCATAGTCAAGGCCATATATTTGTGCAAAGCCTTTGGCACATAATTTTGCCTTGTACTTGTTGATGGAGCCATCATGATTGTACTTGATCTTGAACACCCACTTGCATTCAATGATATGCATGTAAGGTGGTGGATCCACTAGCTCCCATGTGTGGTTGGTGATCAAGGCATCATATTCAATCTTCATGGCCTCATACCACTCCTTGGTATTGCGGGCTTCTTGAACATCTTTGGGCTCCTCATGAGAAACAAAATAAGCATAAGTGGAATTAAGATCCACTTGTTTTCCTTTGTCATCATAAGTGAGCCTCTTGGGCTCGGATCTCTCCCTCATGGATCTTCTAGGAGTGAAAATCCGAGGACTTCCATCTTCAAATCTTGACTCCTCCATATATTGATTGTCTTCAATAACAATAGGTGATAGATTTTTAGGTTGCTTGATCTCGGCCCCTCCAAGATTGGACTTTTCTTCTTCATGAAAAACTACATCTCTACTATCAATTACTTTAGAGGTAGAGAGCATGTAGATTCGATAGGCTTTCTTGTTGGATAAATATCCAACCATTACTCCTTTGCTTGCACAAGGATCATCCTTCTTTCTCGTTTCGAAGGAAATATGGACAAAGCATATGCATCCAAATACTCTAAGGTGTTCAACCTTAGGTTTCTTCAAATAGAGTGCTTCATATAGTGACTTTCCTCCAAGTGCAACATGAGGGAGTCTATTGCAAAGATAGTTTGAACAATTGATAGCCTCACCCCAAAAGTCTTTTGGCAAGGATGCCTCAATTCTAATGGTTTTGGCACATTCACACAGTGTTCTATTCTTTCTTTTAGCCACCCCATTTTGAGATGGTGTATATGCACAAGAAAACTCCCTTTTAATGCCTTCAAGCTCAATATAATCATGAAATTTATTGGAAGTGTACTCACCACCTCCATCACTTCTAAGAATCTTGATTTTGTAAGAAAATTGCTTTTCAACTAGAGCTTTGAACTTTAGGAAATAGTCAAACACCATAGATTTTGAAGCTAGAAGATATACCCAAGTAAATCTAGTGAAATCATCAATGAAAGTGATGGCATCTCCTATGCATGACAATTCTCTATGGAGGTCTTTAACTCTCATTACATAAGCTGAAGCACATTCGTCACTTCTTTGTACACTTTGAAAAATTTGGTTTCTTAGTGCTAGAAGTCTAGAAGTATTCTTTGCCTCGTAGAGAGACTTGAGAGTATCCCAAGCATCTTTGGCATTAGTACAAGCACCAATTTCTCTTAAGATGTAATACAGAGCCATCCTGGCTCTTTTTTGTACTTTGGAATTTCTTGAGGAATTTGTGGTTCTTCTTCAATGCCAAGTACAATATCCATCACATCTTGTAGTATTAAGACAGATTCCATTCTAAGCTTCCAAATTGAGGACAATATTTCACTTGTTTCTAATAGAAAGACACCCATTGAAGTCATAAAGAATGATGGAAATAAAAAAAGATGGATGAAAGAATTGCTTATCTTCTCACTATAGGAACCAATCAAGGGTACAAAACCAAATCCTATGTAAGACTAAGCAAAAAACTGTGAGATAGATCTCACTAGCTTGACAATCTCTCTAAAACGAGATTTGAATCATCAAAAAAGATGAAGTGTGGCGAAAGTTATGGTTCTCTGAATTTCACACGTGTGAAATATTCCAAAAATGTCAAATTGGCTCAAATACAATCTATTTGTATGAAACAATTTGTCTAGAACCTATAAATCTTGTCTAAATCACATATAGATGAGATTGATCAACTTCTGGATGATTATTGTGATCATTCAAGCCATAAATGACATGTACTCACGATTTGCCACAGGTCTAGGCGCCCTACCTACGACTCTTCAAAAGCTTATAACTTGTGATTGGCTTATCCAACTGTCATGATTCAAATTGCATCAAATTCTACACATTTCTAGATTTCTAGTGGGCTAATTTGCTTGAAATTTGGATCATAGGTGAGAGAGAACCACCAAACTGAAAAATGGGCAGATTTCACACATGCCAGCACCTGAAATTCTGTACAATAGTTGATCTGTTTCACAAATTGTTGACATCCACATCTAGTACTTGAGCGAGTCTAGAATTTTCATTATTTCTTTTCTGTATTAGCACTTATATCCACAATGGGTTGTCTTGTTCACATGACTATTAATGTTCATCAAAAGGCAGAGTTCAAATGAAACAGGTTTCCAACAAGAACAGTGTCCATGCTTTTATTTGAACATTAGAAACTGAAGCAAGTAGAAGCTAATGATGCAACAAACTGCAAGAAAAACATGAAGCAAAAGGAGGACTGTAGTTGGGGATCGAGTAATAGTTTATTGAAACACATATGATCAAACCTTTTGCTTCATGTTTTTCTTGCAGTTTGTTGTATCATTTTGAATGAATGCAAACTAGTATCTACATTTTGCATATGATCAAACTAGTATATACATGAAGCAAAAGGAGGACTATAGTACACATATGATCAGACCTTTTGCTTCATGTATATACTAGTATATACATTTTGCTTATGATCAAACCAACTCGAGCTTGGCTGTTACCACTTATTACGAAAAGTTGAGAACTATGTAAATTGCAATTTTATGAAGGATCATCTGCAGGCTATGGCAATTGTGTTGGATTTACTCCTTCTACTCTCCTAAATCCCAATTTTAATCTGCCTCCATTCATGCTGCATATTTTTTTTCTAACGTTGTCACGCAATCTGCATTTTACACGCAAATTCGCACAGACGAAGAAAAGGTGAATGAATACTGACATTGTGTTCTTACACAGGTCATGGTGACAGGTGAAAAGGGGACACTACCTTACTGAATGCCAAAGGTGACCTAACAGATAAGGCACCCTATAAATCTTATCCTAAGGCCATTCATAAGAGTGGTGCACTTTTGCATCATCACCAACGTTCACTTCAGTACTGGCTGACATCGCACCCTTTTCACCTTCACCCCATGCAATTGCGCTAATAGATTGGACAATGATTGTAGCCACCCACGATCTCCTACAGACAACACATCCACCTTGTACTTTCACATCTGCACACCTATAATATTATGTATATATATATATTGGATACCATCTGCATATTCGATGATGATGATGAATTCTGATGAAGCAAGATAAGTCTAGAACAAGTTAAGTAGGTTTCATTCCTCATTACAGATAGAAATAGGCTTCATAGGACACACGATTTCATCCGCTATTGTATTGTGCTCTGTCGCATTATTAACTTGTATATATAATATACTTAATCTGATATAGCTCTTTGTTCTGCATTCATATCTGTGTAGAGCATAGTCTAGCTCTTTGCGAATCATTCACGACAGATAATTTGTCTTGCAATTCGCGACAAATTATTTATCTAGCGCTTCATCCATTTAAATGTTTGGCTACGTAATCTAGAATGACTGTGATTTCTATCACTAAAGTTTTTTTCATTCTAATAGGCGTAGTCATGCTTAGGGAGAGAGTCATTTAACTCATTCCCCTGCACACAAACATTTTTTATTTGAGTTCGTTTCTCGTTTGTTTCTTTTTCGAGTTCGTTTCTCATTCATGTCCATCATTTATTCTTCCTCCCTCTCTCCCAACATGGTATCAGAGCAATCTTTATAGCTCGATTAGCTCCCACAGTACAAGACTCTACTAGCCGATAGAGTAATTATTTTCTTGTTCTGTATTTTTCAGTATCAGATTTTCATACTTAAGTCACTGATAGTTTCTCCTATCACTTAGACTAATTCTTCCACATGGATTCCCAAGAGAAAGCTAGTCCTCTCATGGACAAGCTTGATGGAGCCAATTACCATCTGTGGAAATTTAAGATGAAGACTGTACTAATGGCAAAACAATTGTACGACGTTGTGACAGGAGCATAAGGGAAACCCAAAGCGAACGACGTGGCAATCGCCAAATGGAAGTTGAAGGATGGAAAAGCTTTCGCGCTGATCATCCTCAACATTATGGATACACAGATCGGCCATGTATCCGAGGCTTAGACATCGAAAGAAGTCTGGGACATCTTGAGCACACTATACAAAGTGCAAGATATAGCTTCTAAGCTACATCTCAGGAAGAAATTCTACTCCCTCAAGATGACGAATGGTGATTCTCTATAGAATCACATTAATCAATTCAAGAACCTTCTAAGGCAAATGGCCATTGTCGAATCTGTCATAGACGATCAAGACGCAGTGATGCAACTGCTTACAAGCTTGCCAAGTTCTTACGACAGCTGGGTGATGATCATCACGACTCATCTAGAGTTGACTCTTTTGAGAGTCATCACTATGTTGTTGTAGGAAGATAGGCGAAGGAACTAAGCCTCAAGTTTTTCAACTGATTCTCACGCCTTGTACACCAACAAGAGCACGACAAAGCAAAAGAAGAAGAAAGGCCCAAAGCTAGTATTTTATAACCTTTATTGACGAATTCTTGAGAAGAACGATGGTGTACTTCATAAAGAAGAAATCAGAAACCTTCAACTGCTTCAGAATCTTCAAGGAGCATGCAGAAAAGGAGACTGGAAGGATGATCAAGGCCCTAAGGTCAGATAACGGTGGAGAATATATCTCTGTCGAATTCAAGGAGTACTGCCAAAGCCAAGGCATTGAGCAGCAATTCATCACTCCTTATAGTCCTCAGTCTAATGGCTTAGCTGAGAGGAAGAACCGAACTCTGGTAGAATATGCTAAGTGTATGCTAGCACATGCATTGTTGCCCAAGAGATTCTAGAGTGAAGCAGTCTCCACTGTAGCTTACATCCAGAACAGATGTTCGACCAAAGCCCTCTCAGACAAGACACCCCACGAGGTGTGGATAGGCTCCAAGCCTTCTTTGAAGAACCTAAGAGTGTTTGGGTCCATTGCCTACGCGCAAATCCCAAAGAACACAAGGAAGAAATTGGACTTCCAAGGTCTAAAGACCATCCTGATTGGATATACTTCGTCTGATAACACTACAAGTTGTACAATCTTGATATCCAACAAATCTTGTATAGGCAAGATACAGTCTTTATCGAGGATCAGTTCGTCGACAGGCAAGGATATTGCTCAAGAAGAACCTTCATCACCTACCATTGACACAACAATCCGAGCTTCTGGCTTAGGAACGTCTATCGTTGACCCACTTCGAGACATCGAATCAGACGAAGATGTTGCTGCTACCCAACAACATATCCCAGGAGCGGTTCATCACTCGAATCCTCCCAACAAATCAAGGAGAGTGCGCACACAGCCCACAAGGTAATACTCTTGAGTCTGCCTATCTTTTAATGCAGGAACCAACGACAGTCGAAGAGACACTTAGCCAACCAGACTCTGATCTCTAGAGAGAAGCTATGGACGGAGAGTATTCCTCTCTGATCAAGAATCAGACATGGTCATTCGAAGGAAGGCTAGACTGGTAGCACGAGGATTCACCCAGATCCCGAATGTCGCCTACAGTGAGACTTTTAGTCCATTCATCAAACATTCGTCGATCCGAATGCTCATGTCTTATGCTGCAGCTACCGACCTCAAAGTACATCAACTCGATGTACAAACAGTCTATCTGAATGGAGTTATACAAGAAGATACCTACATGATCCAGCCCAAAGGATACATTCTGGAAGGCATAAAGAATCATGTCTGTAAACTCCATAAAGCAATGTACGGCTTGAAATAGTCTGCCAGAGCTTGGTTTCAGAGGATCAACACATTTCTCATTGAACAAGGATTTAAACCAAGCACTTTTGATTGCAACGTTTATTCAAAGTCAGTGCTGCAATCCTTCATTATCATCACCTTGTATGTTGATGATGCGTTGCTCTTCAACAACAATGCCAATATGGTCAAGGATTCAAAACAGATGTTGTTCTCATAATTCGACATGACTGATCTGGGTGAAGCTCACTTTTGTCTTGAAATTCAAATCCACAGAGACAGAGCAAATCAACTGATTTACATCACTCAACAAAGGTATCTTCATAATGTTCTTAACAGATACAATTTGATGAATTGTAAATTAGCTCACTCACCAATGGATCTAGGCCTACATTTGTCAAAGGATCAATGTCCCTACACAAAGCAGGAAGAGGATCAGATGAGAAAA